>JACXGJ010012965.1:0-17062 GCA_016801105.1 Esox niger
CACCTACAAATAACTGAGGAATTGGTTAGATTAAAATCTCTCTATCAAAATACACATTACAGAGTTTGTGATGAAGCAAAGGTTAAGAATTGGTTTCTTTTATACAAGAACATTATACCGGTCTTCTGAACATAAAATGTAAAACCGACTCTGCTCAGATCGAATTTAGGAGGTAATATTTGCAAAGCAGAAGGTAAAGGTAGTTTTCTGTTAGAGCATGCATTTAATTTAACTGGAAAAGAGGTGTATATAGAAATCAAGGGAAGCATTATGACTTAGAAATAAATGCTAAGTTTCTTTTTGCGTCATTTTTTTCAAAAAAAATATTCAGAGTGATTTGACATTTAAATGTTCTCGCCAGTCCATCTATCAGTTTGCATTGACCAGTAATCTCCTTATACTCATGTTAGACAATCGCAGTACAGTACTATCATTCCCACACTAAATCACCCTGGAATAGCTAATACTATACCACTCTGTAAGGGAAGACAAAGGGCAGACAAGCCATTTTATTCTTTAGAGGGAGGCTTTTACACATTGCCCCTTTAAGTGTACTAATCCATTTACTGCAGCCCCTATAAGCTATATTGGAAATTCTAACATTGGTCACCGGAGATATCTCTAAAGTGTGGAAAGCTGTGGATGTGTTTCTAAAAAATGTTGACTAAACTATCACCTTTTAAGAAGCATTAGGGAAAGTTCAGTTAGCCTTAATTCTGTCTGAGATGAGTATTTCAAATGTGCATCATGACAGGACACTGCACTGTTACTTCAGCCTCAGTAGTTGTATATCATTGTCGATGCTATGAGTAAAAACATCTGAGTTGTGTTACATTTTTAGACATATTCCAAGGTCTAGAGTGGAGGCATGCCTTTCAAATTAAATATTTATTTGAACTGTGTACCATTTTGTTTAAAACAGTTTGATTGTCCTCCTAGGTGAAGCGACAGCCTGAGACTGATTTTCAGAGCAAGCTGACCACCAGAGTCTAGGTTTAAGCCCAATGGATGGGAAGCTGCATGGGCAGTGCAACATTGCGGCCGGAATCTTTACCGGGTTAATGGTCTCATCATGCTCTAGCAACTTCCCCAGGTGTTTCAGAGAAAACAGGTGAGTGTTATTGATTTTACACATCAAGATTGGATGAGCAAAAACAGAGTGTGTATGTCTATGAAGAATAATATTAAACACTCCTAAATCTGTTAGTTGTTGCAAAGGCTTTAGATACAATTGGACAGAAATTAGAGAGAAAGAAAGGTAAAAAATTATGTGGGCAAAAATGTTTTATATTACAAAAATAAATTCACGTTCTTTTGTTTATAGTATGTTGATGCCTCATTTCATAATTTGTGGTCTCATGTAGATATTTCAATATATTACTTAAATTATATAAATCTCTTTAGCATACCAGCAGTATGGTGTGTCTTGTGATCATTCTGTTTTGACTGACAGAAAAGAGCATGATTAGCAGAGACACTGGCAGAGTCCACTAAAAGATAGATCAAGTACACCAGGCAATCCGTATACCACGAAAGCACCATATGCAGAGATGAATGTGTGTGTGTGCGAGAGTGTGCATGCACGCGCATTTCTGTGCGTGTGTCAAACTGTAAGTAGCAGTCCCCCTTGGCTAAAGGGAGATTGATTAGCGATGAAGTCATAATTGCTGACTGAATCACATCCATAGTTAATCCATAGTTAATCAATCTTTGGCTGAAGGATGAATACGTTTGGTGAAAAAGGACAATACTTCATGAGGTGATGCACGCTTGATAGAGGACATATTCATTCATCACGGGTGGCTTTCCTTGATGGATATGCAGGCATCAGTGGTGGGCCCTATCCATCAATCAGGGATGTGGGAGGTCAGCTTTGAAGATCAAAGCCCTAGCTCCCTACTAAACCATACAGAAAATCTACAGAGCTATAGGGGTAATGGATTTAAAAGGATATGAGGACATAATCACCTGTTTCATGTCACCTTGAGGTGTCAACATTCCACTGTCTGACTCATGCTTCCTAATAGTAGGAAGTGTCAAGAAGTGGCTTAGATGTAGAGTTCCTGAAATTCCTCGGAAAGTACAAGGCACTGTGAATGACTACTGACATTGCATGACAATGAAAAAAATGTACCATGCTACTATATGTGGCATGACAATTTATAAGCTTGAGAAATCAATGTGTACTGTTTCTGATTTACATGTACTGTCGTTATCATTGACAGTTCCTAACCTATTTGAAAATTGAGACCCTCAGTGAACAGGCTGGCTGGGATCTATAGTTTCTTTGTAGAGAAGACACTTGCCTTTCAAATGTGAAAAGCCTTTCTTTTTATGTAGTTTTTGACATTCCGTTTCTTGGTTCACAATGAATTACATTGAACCTCACAACTTATGAATTTCTGAGCGATCTTTTGATGTCAGCTCCTTTTGAACTGAATTCAATAACCACAATACGGATGAAGGGAACAGGTTCTATGCTGTCCATAGTAGACCCCTTTTCTATCAACTACACCACCACTCCCACCAAACAGATTTATTGAAACATCAGAAAGTAAATACAGTATTATTTCTAGGGCCAGTTCCACACCCTCTACAATACTGATAAAACCACTCCATTCCTTTTCAGTCTTTGGTCCCTAAGCCAAAAAAGCAGTATAATTGAGGTGTAATATTTTAAAGCAATGTTGTACTTTATTACTTTAAATAGTATAAAAATAAGATTTAACTACTTATTTTCCCAAAACTCATTCTTTACTCTGCAACTTGGGGGTTACTCTATATTGATTGTGTTGCATTAAAATCATCTCATGTGAATGGAGTATAATTGAAAGAATTGCCAGTGAGATCCAGGTTGATTCTCCTGTCTGGTTAAAGTTTTTGATTGCAAATATGAAATATTTCTTGCTCTTCATCCTACAATGAAAGCACCATTATACAGTGGGGCAAAAAAGTATTTAGTCAGCCACCAATGGTGCAAGATGAGAGAGGCCTGCAATTTTCATCATAGGCACACTTCAACTATGCGAGACAAAATGAGATAAGAAAAATCCAGAAAATCACATTGTAGGATTTTTAATGAAATGCCTGAATAAAATAAAAAGAGATTGGTTAATCTAAATGTGGGCCTTAAAATGCATTTAAAATAAAATCTAATTAAGTTGCCAAGCCAAAAAAGCAGTATACATACAGTCTTATTTTGTACTTAAGTACAGTAAATATTAGAGTTAAAATAGTAATAAGCATACTTCTTGTTTTCAAATGGACTGATTAATTTCTTACTTCAGTGTACTTAAAAATACACTGGAGGAGGAAATAAATAATTGCAAATAGCATGTGTGCCAGAAGCTGTGGAGCGTGTCAAGTTGTTGTCGGGCATAGTGTAACTGGGCTTTTTTGTGTTATTGAGTCAGTAAAGGCTTTATTCTGGCATTTCGACCAGAATAATCATTTTGTTTAAGTATCGTTTTATTATGCTCCTTGAAATAACCACACTGTCTTTATACAGAGCAGCCTGTTTTTCTCCTGAGGTTACCTGTGGGTTTTTCTTTGTATCCCGAATGATTATTCTGGCATTTTTGGCTGAAATCTTTCAAGGTCTACCTGACCTTGGCTTGGTATCAAAAGATCCCAGAATTTTCCACTTCTTAATAACTAATTTATATGTTACTGGCATTTGCAGGGCTGTGGTTATGTTTTTATATCCTTATCCATCTTTAAAAATGTCATTACTTTGTTATGCAGTTCTTTTGACAGTTCTTTTCTGCTCCCCATGGCTTAGTATCTAGCCTGCTCAGTGCATCCATGTGAGAGCTAACAAACTCATTGACAATTTTTACACAGACACTAATTGCAATTTAAAAAGCTGCAAGTGGGGGAAATTTCCCTTTAATTGCCTTTTTCACCTGTGTGTGTCACCTTCTCGGTCTGTCACAAGGCCAAACATTCAAGGGTAAGTAAAATTTGTTTGGGGTGATTTCTGTTATCATTATGATTTAAAAAGGAGTCAAACAACTATGTGATAATAAATGGCTTAATATGATCCCTATACTTAAATAAAATATAGTCATATTTTCAAAATCAATGCCAAAATTTCACAATTTCTGCCAGGGTATGCAAACTTATGAGCACAACTGTATCTGGCTAAGTATCTGGTTATCATTAAGTGAATATGTAAAGGTTGAGGCTGAGTCTGCATCTCTCAAATAAATGGGCAAATAATTTCCTAAGGTAAAAATAGCCCGGCTTGCAGCTCTTTCTTCAAAAATGATTGGACCAATAAGGAGACCAACATCTTATTAGTGTTGCGTATGTATAGGTATGTACAGAAAGACCAATTCAGTGAGGTAAGAAGGAGCAAGTTTCCAATGTATTATAAACATTTCTCCCAAACTTGTCCTGAGCCACTGTCTTGGCTGTGATTTGTTCTGAAAGACTAATCTTTGCCCAAGTCCGAGGTCCTTCAAGGACTTGTGTCATTTGCTCTGTTCATCCTTTAATTCTGACCAGTCTCTGGCTAGGCTTTTTCTACTTGAACCATCCTTCTCACTGTGTGTTGGGTCAAAATAGACATGCTTCCCCTTCCAGGCAGGTTCATCAAACTTCCAGTTGTTTTACATTGTTTTTTTATTTTACAGGGCTCTTAGATCAATGAACTCAGCAAGTAAAGCCCAGACTAAACATGGAGAAGCTGCGTCTAGCAGTTATGCTGTACATAACTGGAATAAAGTACCAGATGATCTTAGATCGTCACCGAACTTGTTCATTTTTAAATCCAAGCTATATACCCTTCTCTTTTCACGTCCCTATGACTGAGCTTTTAAACTTAACCACACTGTGAGCCTTATAACTTCCTATATTATTATCACTCAAACTTAACTGACAGCTTTCATAGCTTCCTATGGTTTTTATTTGTTTTATTAATTCAATTTTCTTATTCTTTGCTTTATTGTTATGCTGTATTTTATATTTCTCTTTTTAATTTATATAATTATTAAATGTATATACTGCTATCTTTTCCCAATCATAATGCATGTTCTGGTGCTATCATAGGAGTGTAATTGTTACAATCTTTGTTCCATGGCATTTTGTATTTTTATTTTCACTGTAAAGCACATTGAATTGCTTCTATGTACGTATTGTGCTATTTAAATAAACTTGCTTGCTTATTGTCCTAATAATGGCAATATTTTTTGTCGTAGTAATTTCACGGCGAAAACTCAACAACTTCTCATGTTTCCCAAGTTGATAGTTGACTATGATTGTGTACCCTGTGTGTCACCTCATGGACAGGTGAATTTCAGAAGATTGTTGTGGAAAAGTACTTCTGTAATTCAAATAATAGGGTGATGCCTTCAAATATTCTAGATTGGTTACCCATTAAGTGAAACATTTCATACCTTTTTCGTTTCAATGTTGATGATTAACAAATTAACTTTTCACAATATTCTAATTGTTTGTGATGAGAAAAATTATTTTATGACCACCACTTACGAGTCCTGTGAGATTATGGGCAACACCACTGGGTTCCATTTAAGACAAAAATATGTCCATTGTTTTGTCATTCAGTGTACACTGATTGACATTGATCATTGCTCATTTCTTTTTAACTTGATGTTCATATTGGTCTTTGCTGGTGTCTTTGTAACTTGTTGTTCACGTGACTAGTTATTTATTGTACCTGGAGTAAAATACCTCACAGAGAGGAATGGTCAAATCATATGATTTACTAAATATTGAGTTTACATTGGTAGGCTAATAGCATCCAATATGTGTAGGGTGAGGTACTGTACACTGTAACAATACAGAATAATAATGTAAAGAATCAATCTGGATGACAAATTTTAAACAATTGACAATAGGAACGACATGTGATGCACATTACTGATGGGCCCCAAATTCAAATTATTGTTATCAAAAGATCAAGCTAATTTACGACTATGTTATTTGTTCATAGCCTTCGCCTAACCTACATTTTGTTTTGGTCAACAGTCTTCATACAATATCCTATAATTTTGAAATGAGTGCCAAATTATGTGCATTGGACTAGCAATTTCAAATAATTGGACATTATTTCAAAAGGCAGACAACTGCCTATATAAGGTGTCACGCTTCACAGTGCTTGTCAGAGCAAAGGTCAAGCTATGAAGTCCAAGCATAGATCTTGGTAAAGTTATAAAATAATACTAAAGCATTGAAAGTTCCAAAAGTTGGCCTAACCATTGTAAAACTGAAGTGGTTTTGTGCCACCAAGACTCTTCCAAGACCTGGCCGTTAGGCCAAACATAGTAACTGGGTAAGTAGGGCATTGTCAGGTAGGTGACCAAGAACCCAAAAGCCACTCTAACAGAGCCTCAGAGTTTTTCTTCAGAGATGGTGAGAAGGACAACCATCTCTGCACACTCCATCAATCAGGCTGTTCTGTTAGCATGGTAGAATGGTTAGCCGAAAGCCACTCCTAAGTAAATGGCATATGTCGAGCCGCCTGAATGCAAAGCAATACATCTTGCAATAAACAAGTTGTTGCTCATCACATGGCTAATAGTAATGCAGTGTTGGGAGCTTCATGCTGTGGGGATGCTTCTGAGTGGCAGGGAGAATGTTTAGAATCAATAGAAGAATACAAGGAAAAACAGAGGTCCTTGAAAGAATCCTGATCCAGAAAACACAAGACCTTAGACCGGGGCTGACAATTCACCTCAACGTTGACCCCAAGTACACAGGCAAGACAACACTGGAGTGGCTTTGAACTGAGACTGTGCATGTCTGTTAGTGGCCCAACAATATCCCAAAATTGAACCCCAAATAAATATTTGTGATTGCAGATTGCAGGTCACCAGTGTTCCCCATTCAATCTGACAGAGATTGAGAGGATCTGCAAGAAAGAATGGAAGAGTATGCTCAAATCAATCCTTTGACATTCATAGATCTTTCCCATTACACCTCCAATTTGCTATTTCGTATTGCGATGGATGGTACTGTCTTCATAAGCAATGCTCAAATATGTTACAAAGCATTCATAACTGTATGTCATGCTAAATAAATGTGAACTTGGCACAACTGTGTGGCATAAGTAGCTATTTCAAATGCGAAATATGTTTTAGCTTTATGACGTGTTAAAACAGTTTAATGAAAGGCTTTATACATCATATTTAACTGAGGCATCACAAGGCATTTGTAAATATCGTATGCAATGCCAGGATAGTGGATT
Organism: Esox niger; assembly: GCA_016801105.1. Taxonomy (NCBI): domain Eukaryota; kingdom Metazoa; phylum Chordata; class Actinopteri; order Esociformes; family Esocidae; genus Esox; species Esox niger. The sequence goes on from JACXGJ010012965.1 coordinate 7,211, forward strand.
TCCTTCCTAGGCTCATTCACTGCAATATATGAAACCATAGGATATGTATATAACCTTTGTTCCCTGAGAGAGGGAACGAGGTGCCTCTATGGTAAATACGCATGCGTCAAGTATATCTATGAAAACAAATCCAATCACTGGTAAAGCCCTACAGGTAAAGAACCATTATCCTTGCAAGTCACATGGGCTACTAAAACAATAAACACCGTTAAATGGATTTTCTACCACCTGCATTCTTGAATAGAAAGTGAAGGCTGTAAACAAAGGTCAACAAAAGTTATCTCCCAAAACACCATTCCACACAAGCTTGCATATTGAGTGAAATAGAAAAGACATGATGGAGCAGCTGTAAAGTGAGATTTCTGATATGTTAGGGAAAATTCATAAAACTGTGGTCCTAAGATTTTTGTGATGAATTGAGGGAGAGGATTTCAGCAAATATTGGATCATTGCTGTGTCCAAGAAAAAACACATATCCAATAACAGGACACAGTGCAGAAATAAAATGTAGTGTGGTATAATAACCTTGATAAAATGTTTGGTATTAGACAGCCTACAGTTAAATGTTTCAGATGCTTCATGATATAGCGTATAAGCAACATTATTTTGCTACTTGATGAGCTGTGTTATTAGCTAATGTAAGCAAATACAAAATGTCTCAAAAATACATTTACAGTACTAACGTTGGTAACATGGCAACGCTTTTCATGTCAAGATTGTGCTAGTAATCATTCAGGGTCCACAGCTTATTTGATAACAACAAAGCAGTACATCTAAAAGACGGATTGTACTCCAGCTAAAATAAAAAATAAATTGTGTGTAATCGAAACAATGAATAAAAAAATTACCAAAATACTCACACCCATGACAATGATAAAGAAAAAAATCCAAGGAGGTTGAGACATTGCAAAAAATTATTGTAACTATGCTGAAAAAAATTCACAAAAATAGAAACCATATCAAACAAACCTTTTAGCTGTATGTCTGCATCAGTGATGTACATCAATGTGAGACACACGTTCTTTCGAACATGGTTGATTGGCTCAACAGAAGCAATTAAGTATTTTACAATCAGCATGTGCATCCACAAGGCTGCATTTGACAACGAAGTGTTGTGAAGTAAACTGCAAACAGACAATAAGTGCACAGAATAAATAGCTAGGCACTGGCCGTCAAATAAATCAATTAGAAAATTGCACTGAAGACATTTTTTTCATGGGCCTACATTAATAAATGTATATATAAAAAAATTGTATAAACAATACGTTGTTGAGATCTTTATTTTCTTGCACGGCACCAGAATTCCACAAGATTATTTTCATTACTACATGAATAGCCTTGTTGACACAATAACATTTAGCTTAGAATGTGACTGTAACAAAATTTATCTCCTAGACTCTACTGTGGTCTTTGATACCAATCTGCTATACACCAGGGGTTCTCAACTCTGAGCCTAGGGGACCCAGATTACTGCTTGTTTTTAAACCTACCTGAGAGTTGATTGCATTCACCTGGTGTCCCAGGTCTATATTAGTCAATATTTAGAATGAAAACCAGCAGTAATTTGTGTCCCAAGGCCTGGAGTTGAGAACCACTACTATACACCACTATCTATGTAAAACCTACAGACAAGAGTAGTGCAACTAGTTAACATGCATCAAGCTACAATCCAGTCTTGCTAAAGCGAGGCTTGCCATAAAGTCAATTCTTACATATCAGACGTATTTGTACCCATAATAAGGATTATATTGTTTATTCTAAAAACCTGTATTCCAACTTCTCAACAGAAGTTACTCCAAAGAATGTTTAGACTGCTCTGAATACAGCCAACACTATTGTTAACAAATTTACGGGTAAAGATTTTTCGGTGACCTGTTAGTATAATGTATACACCTCACAGCCTTGACATTAAGAATATCATTAGCAAACATTGTCAAATACTGCACACTGGGCTCTGAGTAATTTTTCAATCCTCCACTATTTACCCATTCCAGGGCCTGTAGCCTAAGATACACATTGGTACGCCCTGAAATGTTTGATACATCCAAATCCCCTAAGGAACGTCTGGATGATGCCCACGGATTCTCCCCTAGTCACCACTGTGCAGCGTGTCTAAGGATCAAATAATCATACACATTTAAAACCTTTATCGCACATAAGGAAATCATCACCAACAGATTCTTCATTTGCGGGTCCAACAATGTACTCAATCTTCTTACCTACCCTTGTGGTTTACAATACCCTGGCAACACACGTAGACAACTGCATCTACCCATCAACAAACATCGCATTGCCAAGAAGCCAATCAATTTCTGTGCCACTGACCTTGTGTTTTCTGGCTATAGATGCTGTAATGCGGAATAGCATATTCTTCAATTTGAAGTTAGTTGGATTTATTTACTTAAAACCATACATCCCCAGCATCTCAATCGAAAAACTTCGCATCTAAGTTCTACACCTTCAGAAATGTCATTGCTATATGCATTATGTTTTGTATATGGTATCAATTTAATGCTACTAGATTTCTCTTCAACCAATATCTTTGTATTTCCAACTGATATCTTTGATAGCCATTGCCTTGGTATTTATACTGTGTCATTATTGTCTGTTTGCTGTTTGTTTCTCAACACTTTGTGGTCGAATGCAGCCTTGTGGTTGCACATATTGATTGTATAGTAGTTAATTGCTTTCAATTGTTGATCCAATTAACCATGTTCCTATGAAGGGTGTGCATCACATTTATGAACAGCACTGATGAAGGCATAAGGCCCCCCACAAAAAAAGGATAATCATTTCTATTTTGGATTTTTCTTTAGTTTTCAGCATGGATTAATTATAACAACAGTGTAACCATAAGGCACACCAACCTCAAGACGTGTTACATTTTGTAGGTAAGGGAAAGTGTGTGGCTGTTTTCGCAGATTTGTGGCACCACAATCGTGTCACAGCTTTGTAAGCAAAGTGCAACATTACCGCCTCCACTGATGGCAAGCTAGTGAAAGAGAAAGCTTGTCATTTTGTGAGAGACATACACATTTGCTCCCACAAAACCTTTCTTGTTAGCCTGGATGACAATCTGGACTAGGGCCGTGCTGAGTACTCATACAAAACAAGCGTTGTTCCAGTATGAGCAGTTCGCCAGATACTAATATGATTTGATTATTTCATATAATTATCTGTGATCAGATAAAATCACTGAAAACATTCACTTTCACCCATTTGTTTCACGGGGCTAAACAGTGTCAATTTATTTTTTTGGTTAAATCAAAGTCATGTGATAGATAGCTATCTAGCTATTTACATTTTCTATTAACGTTATGTGGTGCTGCTCCAATAACACATGTAAAAAGAAACTTTAGTTTCACCGTACTCTATTAAGTGCCATCTTGCTTACTATCTCCTTCTCTTTCTCCTTCATACTCTTGACCCCTACTGGCCAGTTGCTGTCTTCCTAAACAAGTAGGATAATCAATGTTATCACTACCAGATATTAAAATAACTGTATCCTCTTATTCTTCACTGTGTTTCTACTGAACATATGCTCCTTTGCTTTTCACCTAGTGACTTTTAGAACAATTTAATGTAGTTGCTTAACCTCAACAGAGAAGAAAAATCTGCCATCTGCTTTGAATCTCCTCTATTCTACTGATGGAAAGCAGGTGCCAGGTATGTCCCATTCCATGTACACCCATCTGACAGGTATAAGGGCCACACTGGTCACGTACTTGGAGAGTTTGTTGTGGCAATTTCTTAACTAATGTACATTGGAGACATGTTTGCTTATCTATTACCTGGTATGTAACTCTGGTCTTTGGTTGTGACACACTCTGTATAATGTCAGAGGATCACTGGGTACTCTGACCATCTGCTCAACTTACTAAACCAATAAAGGTATCTGTCCTTTGTTCCTTAGGAATGTGGTTGTTGGGGGAAGGTAGGGGCAACTGGCCCTTTAGATAAAAACAACAGTAAACCTTATGGCAGGAAGGATAAGGTGAAGGGACAACCCCCGCTTTGGGTAAAACCTAAGATTGATGGGTAGCATCTTACCACATCCCTTAAAACGGAGATAAATACTGACTGTTCATATATTTTCCTTTAGAGGCTCCTCGAATGATTATTCTGTAAGCGTTTGACGCGTCTCTCTATTTGCAAATAAACTGCTAATTGTGCCAAGAGAATTTTGTCTCTGTTCTTACTCCTTTAAGAGTGTCTATCAATGAAATTTCCATCTCAAGTTGCAGAGTACATTGACTGACCACTGTGCAGGATGCCCAATCCCCTAACAAGGACCAATGCACATCGCTGGAAGTGGACTGCCTTGGCAGTTCTCCTGTTGTCCGTGTACCGTCTCATTTTGTTCTGTTTCATTCACACTGGTTGAGCTGTCAATCACAATGCTGCTGGCTTAAACAGCAAGGGAGCGCAAAGTGGTAGCATGTATGGTCGATCTGTAGACCTGGATGAAATACTTCATCCAAGTCTACAGTTCGACATCCGGGTCTACAGATCGACAGCGAGGGAGCACAAAGGTGTAGCATGTATGGTCGATCTGTACACCTGCATAAAGTACTTCATCCAGGTCTACAGATCGGCATTTTGTGCATACCTGGCCACCAATAAAGGTCTCTGACACATTGTATGTCCGCGCTATATATTTGATTGTCTCATGGGTCAGTTGTACAAGTTTTGGTTGCAGGCTCTGTGGGACAAGAAGACACTGCACCCCGCATAACACAACCATCGACAACAGATAGTTCTAACTACACTCTCTAGAATGGCAGTAGTGAGGGGCATAAGCCCATCTCAGACCTTGGTGTCGTGTGAAAATGAACTCACAAAACTGTGCTTGTAATGGGCACGCCTGACACACCGACTTAAACACACTGGCAGAGACAGCTGACAGCTCAGGGATGACAGCCACCACCTCAATGCCCTCATCCGGATGAGCTGCAACAAGTAATGGAAGCCTGGATAGGCAATCAGCTGTCACGTTTTCAGAACCAGGTGTGTACTGAATAACATAGTTGAATCACAGTAGCCTTGCCGACCACTCTGTCCTGGCCCTTGGAGTAGAGCAGTGTCACGAGTGGACTGTGTTCAGTGCACAAGGTAAAGTCCTCCATTTCTCAGTTGCCCAAACACAGCCCAATGCCTCTTTTTGTGCTGTGGAGTATCTACGTTCCAGGGATGAGCGAAGGCTTAGAACAACTGCGGGTCTGCAGTATGGCTTCCAGATGAGAGGGGTCAGGCTGCAGCCCCTTTGCAGAGACAGTATGGCCCAGGATTCCTAATGGTAACATGCATGTCACATTTCTCCTGTTTGATTTTATCAGTAATGTATTGTGAAAAAAGTAAAGAGTGGAATATATATTCAGTTGTTCAATTGTATCATGTTGAAATTGTAGTATAGTTGTCTTGAATGCTCCATACATCATTGTGCGTTGAAAACATCTGAGCCCTGATGCCAACCCATAAGGACCCCTTTCGTACCGATATATCCCCTCATTGGTATGAATGCTGGCAGTTTCCTGCTGTCCTCGTGGAAGAGCACCTGATAAATGCTCTACACACAGAGCAGTTCAGAAAACTGTTCTGAGAAAGAGAATAGTTATCTATTATACCTGCTTTGTTCTTGCAGATCAACACAAATATGGATTTCCCCCTCTTAGCAATAGAAGTTTCAATAGGTTCAATGATATGTACACGTTATGTCCCCCAGTGTGTTTGTGTTACGTTTCCCAGTTCTGTGTTGCTGTGTGTGTGTGTACGTGTGGGTGTTCTGTCCCGTGTCTGCTCTTTAGAGGTGGCACCAATCATGCTCATCTCCCACTCTTCAATGACTACTCCCTCCTGTTTTGGCACCCAGCTGGATCCAGTTCTCATCAACCAATCCCACCTTTCCCTCAGCTGTCTAAGAGCCCTGTTGGTTTCCACTTGTGTTGCTCGCTGACCTTGCATGGTGTTGTGTTTTTGTATCCCAAAAGTTCTGTTTCGGTGTGTTTGTTATCCATTCTTAGAGTTCTGTTTAGATTGCGGATCCGGACAAGAAGAGTGAATATCTCTTACTGACTGACTGAGTGCCAGACTGACTGACTAAACAGCATAGTGGTTAGAGAAGCAGACCTGCAAGCTATAGACCTGGCTGCAGCTCCAGGGCAGCAGGGGGAGCTGGCGGCAGCGACAACAGGTCAGCAGGGGGCGCTGGCTGCAGCCGGGGTGATTCCGGGGTAAGTCACCTCACCTTCACATTTGAATTAAATAAAAAACGAATCAGCATGACAAAAGAGTTGAAAATAAAGTCTTTGAGTGAGGAATAGAAGGGTTCAATTATGGCATTACTGGCAGAGGGATACAGTGAGTTCAGGTCGCTTCCATCCTCAACATTTCAAAAAGTGTGGTTCATCAGAACAAGGTCAAGCAACAGACATTGGGGACAACAAAGCTACAGACTGACAGAGGTCAAAAATGACTGTCCACTGACCAAGATGACCGTTAACTCATTTGAATGTCACTCAACAACAGAATGATGACATAAAGTTACCTACAAAAAGAATAGCAAACAGCAGTAGCGGTAAAGTATACTGCCAGGACAATTCGAAACAAGTTCCTAGGGGCAGTGCTGAAGTCATGCAAAGCTAGAAAAAAGCCATTCATCAATGAAGAGCCAGCAAAGAAGAGCCAGGCTGAGGTTCCCAAAAAAACATAAGGATTGGATTTTAGAGGAATGGAGTAAGGTCATCTCTGACAAGTGAAATGTTCAGCTTTGCACAATATTTGGTTGTCTAATGGTTAGACAGAGACCTGGAGAGGCCTTCAAGGGTGTCTCACACCCACTGAAATTTGGTGGAGGATCAGTGATGATCTGGGGATGCTTCAGCAAGCCTGGAATCAGGCAGATTTGTTTTTGTGAATAAATAGAGCCAAGTACAAGGATATTCTGGAAGAACACCTGATTTCCTTCTGCTCAGACAATGTTTCCCAACTCTGAGAATTTTTTCCAGCAGGACAATTCTCCATGCGATACAGCCAGGTTAATCAAGGTGTGGATTGAGGACCACCAGATCAAGACCCTGTTATGGCCAGCCCAATCTCCAAACCTGAACCCCATTGAAATCATCTGGAATTTGATCAAGAGGAAAATGGATGGTCACAAGCCATCAAACAAAGCCGAGCAACTAGAATTGTTGTGCCAGGAGTGGCATAGTCACTCAACTGCAATGTGACAGACTGGTGGACATCATGCCAAGACGCATGAAAGCTTTGACTAAATATCTCTGTTATTCCGCCAAATACTGATTACTGAACTCTTCCTGAGGTAAAACATTCGTATTTTGTTTTTGAAAAATGAATAAGAATTTGTTTTATTTGCATTATTTGAGGTCTGAAATCAATGCATAGTTTTTTGGTTGTTTTGACCAGTTGTTATTTTCTACAAATAAATACTCTAAATTACAATATTTTTATTTGGAATTTGGGAGTAATGTTGTAAGTTGTTTATAGAATTTTTAAAAATCAATTAATTTAACTCAAACACATACCTATGAGTAATAAAACAAGAGAAACTGATAATTTTGCAGTGGTCTCTTATTTTTACAGCTCTGGAATATATTAAGAGACCACTGCACCTTTGTCTTTCCTATCCAAAAAGTTAACCCTTCTTTTCCTCAGTCAAAACCTTCCTTCATGAAATTTTTTTGTAAAGGAAAGAAAAAGGTGCATATATGTGTATATATATATACACACATACATACACACTGAACAAAATTATAAATGCAACACTTTTGTATTTGCCCCCATTTAACATGAGCTGAACTCAAAGATCTGAGACTTTCTCTATGCATACAAAAGGCCTATTTCTCTCAAATATTGTTCATAAATCTGTGTTAGTGAGCGCTTCTCCTTTGCCGAGATAATCCATCCAGCTCACAGGTGTGGCATATCAAGATGCTGATCAGACAGCATGAATATTGCACAGGTGTGCCTTAGGCAAGCCACAATAAAAGGCCACTTGAAAATGTGCAGTTCCATCACACAGCACAATGCCACAGATGTCGCAAGTCTTGAGGAAATCTGATTCTAAAAAATATATTAGTGTTATGGATGTTTTCACTGATTCAATTGTTGTGTGTGTGTGTGTGTTTGTGTGTCGGTATTTCAACCTGTATGACTTTTCACTGTAGAGAGACACATCACTATGACTCACTACATCCTAACGAGCAGCCTATTATCATTATAGTGCATTAATACTGACTGAGGCCTATGGGCTTTAGACAAAAGCATTGCACTGTGTCAGAAATGGGGTGCCATTAGGGGCAAACAATACATTTTTCAGCAGGTGGAAGTAAGTCAGAAAAGAACAGATGACACCTTAAGGTATTACATCGACTGTCTGAAATAAATTATATGTGGCTTCATCAAACAAAAAGGCTAGGGCTGCCAAGCTGGTGACATTTTCTGTGAAAGAGAATGCAAGAGGAATGAGTAGGCATGAAGACTAGAGATTTATTTTCACTGGCAAAACCAATAGCGATTTCTCTTTCCTGTGCATTTAGTCATATTTTTTATATTGACTTCGTGTAACAGACAATCTGAGTGATTAGATCAGTATCAAATAAGTAATGAGACTGGAATACCAAGAAAAAACTGTATTATATCTAAATACAGTGCGGCAAAAAAGTATTTAGTCAGCCACCAACGGTGCAAGTTCTCCCACTTAAAAAGATGAGAGAGGCCTGTAATTTTCATCATAGGCACACTTCAGCTATGAGAGACAAAATGAGAGACAAATCCAGAAAATCACATTGTAGGATTTTTAATGAATTTATTGGTAAATTATGGGGAAAAATAAGTATTTGGTTAATAACAAAAGTTAATTTCAAAACTTTGTTATATACCCTTTGTTGGCAATGACAGAGGTCAAACGTTTTCTGTCTTTACAAGGTTTTCACACACTTGTTGCTGGTATTTTGGCTCATTCCTCCATGCAGATCTCCTCTAGAGGAGTGATGTTTTGGGGCTGTCGCTGGGCAACACAGACTCCATTTTTTTTCTAGTGTCCTTTGACAGCTCTTTGGTCTTGGCCATAGTGGAGTTTGGAGTTTAACTGTTTGAGGTTGTGGACAGGTGTCTTTTATACTGATAACAAGTTCAAACAGGTGCCATTAATACAGGTAACAGTCACAAGGCGTGACTTGGGTATAGGCTAAGGAGCAACAACAAACCATAATGATCCACACAGAGTGTGGACCAACATTCACCTAAATGGGTTGCTGAGAATAGATATGGCGGGTGGTGAAAGCCCCACCAGTCTTCACACCTACCGCCAGCCGGGAGGTCTTCTACTTCCATTCCTCCCAATGTAAGCGGCAGCATGGGGTTGTTGTACCACCCCTCCGGGGCTGGCAGCCGTGCCTTAGGACCCTCCGCTTGCCGCCATAGTTCCCCCCAAAATTTTCTTGGGGGTGACTCCCCGCAGGCCGGTTTCGTCGCCTGTGACGTCTTGTCCTCCTTTTGGTGCGCTGGGCTGGCCAGGTGGGCAGCTGTTGACAGTAGGGGTTCTCCTCCTCCTCAGTGTCGCTGTCAGGCCAACCAAGGAGTTCCCCTACCGTCCATCTCTGCTGTGTCTTAGGTTGGTGGATCATTCTGTCACAGTGCTGGAAGGACACGGGCGCAGAGACGGTGTGGATGTAGAAATCCATTGTTTAATAAAGAAAGAACAAAAGAAACATACAAACAAACTCAAAGCAGCTCCTATGACTGGGCATGCATAGCCTACGGCTAACAACCAAAATAAACCACACCCATGTGCTCAAAACAGTCAACTTAAATAGGTTCCCCAATTGGAGGCAA
>JACXGJ010012966.1:0-17060 GCA_016801105.1 Esox niger
CCACACACACACACACACACACACACACACACACACACACATACACAAGGAAGTGCATACACAAGTGCATTGTGTCCTTTCTCCTCATCTCCTCCTCCAAACATATCAGATTAGAAAGACAGTGGTGCCTCCCCTCTGACCTTCTCCTCCAGTGGGATTCCAGGAGAGGAGGAGGATGGATGTGAGGACGATACAACTGAGATCTTCTCAGAGGTAGAGAGAGGGAGAGAGCGAAAGAAAAAGAGGGTGGAATAGGAGACAGAGAGCGAAACAGGCTGTCTGTAATGTAGAACAGTAGAGGGTACATCCCAACATGTAGGGTTACATCGCTGACTTGATATTCCTCCATGTACGTGGACAGCCTTCATAAGGATCTGCAGCAACCTTACAGAATGCTGCTGGTTGATGCTTTGCTATTCACAGATACATTTGACTCCCATCGGTAACAGAAACAACACCGGGGTGCGAATGTAGCAACACACTCATTAGCATTATGGATTTCCTAGCTAGCAGGCCTATTCAGTCTGTATGTGTGCCAGTAAAAATTAGAAGTTGGGCCAATGACCAAAAGATCAATAATTCGTATGCAACTAATTCTAATCTATTGATAGCCTCTTGACTGTGGTAGGCATTAGTAATAACTGATTCCTGAATGTGACCTCCCTCAGTGACAGGTTGTCAGAAACACATTACCATTTCACACAACATATACTGAAAAAAGGAATTTCACAATAAAAAAAATAAATGTCACCTTTTACCCTGTACTGGCCTAGAAACTACACTTCGAAAGGGAATTCCTCTGTTTTTCATTCAGCAAAACAAAACCATTCCTTCAAGATAGCACTGATGTCAGCCTCAACTTTGGTTTTGCCCACTTCTCAAAAGCAACACTCATTTGTTTTCAACACTTCAGCCACTCTTGGGTGGCCTTGACTGCACTGGCTTCACCTCACCTGTTGAGGCGCTTAAACCTACCAACCCAGTTAATCCACAATTTTTCTTCTCATCAAACGGAGATTAGTGATCTAGCCCCATGGCTAGGGTATCGATTAGCACTGACTCGGGTGGAACTGGAAACAACACACTCAAGTCCCTCCGGATTAGGTGCATTCTTTTGTTTCTGCTGTTTTCGACAGAGTTTTTCCTTTGACTGTGATTGATCTCTGTCCCGGATTCTTAGTGGACTGCTCAATCGAGCGTCCAGTGGACATTTGTCAGGGGTTTGGCTTTTGAGATCCTACCTCCCCTGGGATCCATTATATTGTAGCGGGGTAATGAACGAAACCTGCCCACTGCTGGGACATTTAGGGGTAATTGAACAGAAAGGGTTCAGGGACGACTGTGGACTGATTTAAACAGACAGCATGAATGTTTCATTAATTCCAGGCTCTAGGTGTGTGTGAGTGTGTGTGTGTGTGTATGTGTGTGTGCAGTTTTATCCTTCATAAAACGGAGGGAGAGGTATGTGTGGGAGGCACACCTGGGGGTTATTGACTGCAGTACATTATGAAAGCGGGTCAGCGTTTTGCCAGGGACAGAGGAGAACACAAGGGCAGGTGTTCCTCGGGGCACCAGGCCTCCACTCCAATGACGATCTCAATGTGCTTATGGGTCCAGACAGGTGCAGCTCTCAGGCAGCAACCCTGCACTGCTGCCCTGATTTATTTGTCTGCTTCAATCGCTCCTATTGCTCCACTTTCCAATTGACCTACTGTACATAAGACATATATAGTCAACACAGATTTTCATTAAACCCCCCTGACAACTGGTAAATAACTTCAAATATTAAACCCCACAGATTTTATCAATATTGATTTAATAAAACAATATGATAAAGGTCTGATACACTGTCAAAGTACACAGTGGAAAATAACAGACGAGGTGAAGGTGGAGATCTTTCTTTGAGTTTGTGGAAACTCAGAATACTTCTAACCCTGCACGTTGTAATGTAGAGCTTTTTTTGTTCGAGACAATGTAAATCAATAGCCTAATCTCATGCTTACCACAGGATGGCTGAACCAGTAGCTTTAGCTAACATTAGCTGACACTCCTGACAGGGCAACATTTGTGTACACCCACAGCCTTGAAAAAAGCAAAAACAAGCTGAGAAAGAAGTGGGAGATGCTATGATATCGACGAGGGGGTTTAAGTGTGCTACCTTGTAGTGAATGACTAAGTCTCAGTTTCATGGTCATCCATAATGCAGGCTTTAGTAGGGGGGTTGAAGGCGGGTGATTAATGGGATATTCAGGAGAAGATGCTAATCGGGTCTAGCGCTGGCAGACAGCTGACTCACTGATCAGAGGCCAGCCTTCAGTCTTCACTCACAGACTCCACACTTTCTCGCAGTCTGTCTCTTACTTGCTCTACTCCTCAGCAGACCACTCCTTTTTTGTCTCTCCACCACGGCTATCTCCTCTCTATATTCATCCCTGTTCCTTCTTTCTCATTCTTTTCATGTTAAGTAATATTATTTCACCACAAATTCAGATGGATAGCTAGCTTCCTGTAAAAAAATGCAAGAAATTCAAGTTGAAGTTTGTTGCAAATGGAAGAACATGATACCTCCACTACAAGTTGACTCAACAACCCTCTGGAGAGTTAAAACGTCTACCATACGATTATCAATACTCTCTAAAGGCAGTGCAAATGCCACAACAAAAAAAGCTTATCCCTCTGCTGCAGAAAGCAGGGAAGGGGTTTTTCTGCCTTTGTGTCGTAGTTGCTGTCAGTGCATCACTACGTACGGCCTCTGCTCTAGTTACTGCAAACATCTGGTGATGTAGGGACAAAAAACATCTGTGTTGTCTCTGAATGCATCTATGGGCAATCAAACCCAATTTTTTCCAGAACATTTTGTTTTGTGTTCCTGCATGAAGGAGGCAGTATCTGTACCAGTGTTTCACCTACCATCTGTGCCATTAACACCACCTACACCATCTACGTCCTCTATGAAATGTATGCCATCTATATCATCTACACCATCTCCATCTCTAATTTAGCACACCTGATTCAAATAAAATTAAATTAAAAGATGAATCCTAACCCATCTACACCATATAGAGCACTATGGCAATAACAATGGTATATTTTGAATGCAACCATGACTTTTGAGGTTTGTTATCATCATCATTCACCTTGCAAACATGCAGGGTTGAACTACTACATAAACAGATGACATAAGTGCCATTTGGCTACACTCTAACGTTTCCAGATGCTACAGAATGCTGCAAAATGAACAAGCACTCTATCGTATGTGAATAGCTAGCCAGATGAGATTGTTGCTGTATTTTTTCAAGAAAAGTGGAAGTGATGGAAAGCAATAATTTTAAGTGATTATTTGGTATTTGCATTGTTTGGTTTGCATGCTTGGTGGTTTTATTTTAAACTGCTAGCTGAGATGTATTTAGAGGGTCAGAAATGGTCACGCACACAAGGAAAATGCTGTTGACTGTTACCATGGTAACCCTCTACCCTTAAAGTGGTAACTAATATGTTTGTATCATCTGTCATATTTTGATTAGACTCAGAAGATAATGGTGAAATTGAGCAAAAAACTATTTTACTCCTTACTTTGAATACGTTATACTTTATACATTATTTAGTAACAATGCACTGCATCCTCTTGTGTGGTCTGTTGTTAATTGTCTTACTTAGGGTAACACATATTTTGTCTGGTTAAAATAATCAAGTTGTTTCTATAGTAGGGAACTGTCAGGGCCCTCTACAAATCCGTATAATTTTTTTAATTACCAAATTTGTATTCATTGATTTAATATCTTTTTGTCTTAATTGTAATGATCTTCCTATTGAATTTCTTCAGTTAGTGTTGGAAAAAGAAGGGTTAATATCCTGGAGAAAAAAAAATCCAATCAGAACTTATTTTTTTACTTATATCAGAAATGTTTTTTTGAAATGATCTAGCTGTGCTCAACTCTTATTGGCTAGGCCCTCAGGCTTTGAATAGAAGGCACCAGCCAATGTCATTGACATTGACCTCAATTAGAGTAACATTTTAGAATGACTGTAGGATCAACCAATCATGCATTTTCTTGTAATTCAGTGGGGAGAACAAGTATTTGATACACTGCTGATTTTGCAGGTTTTCCTACTCACAAAGCATGTAGACGTCTGTAATTTCTACCATAGGTACACCTAACTTGTGAGAGATGGAATCAACAAAAATCCAGAAAATCATATTGTATGATTTTTTTATAATTAATTTGCATTTTATTGCATGACATAAGTATTTGATCACCTACCAACCAGTAAGAATTCCGGCTCTCACAGACCTGCTGGTTTTTCTTTAAGAAGCCCTCCTGTTCTCCACTCATTACCTGTGATAACTGCAGCTGGGATGGGCTACAGGACAATAGGCAAGCAGCTTGGTGAGAGAGCAACAATCAATCAATCAATTAAATTTATTTTATAAAGCCCTATTTACATCAGCAGTTGTCACAAAGTGCTTTCACAAAACACCCGGCTTTAAACCTTCAGTGGCTAGGAAAAACTCCCTGAGAGGGCCAAATTTAGGAAGAAACTCAGAGAGGAATCAGTCACAGAGGGGTGACCAGTCCTCTTCCGGTTGTGCCGGGTGAACATATTAAGAGTCCAAATTTTAATAGTTCAATACATGTGGGCTAAGCCCATAGTCTATTTAAATCTAGTCCAGATTGGAGGCAAAACTGGAGGGACAAGGACAGGGACAGACGGGGGCGGGGGGTCAGCAGAGTGGCAGCTGAAATTGTCAGGTATCGTCCCAATACGCAGACAGGGACCGCAACGAGCCAAGCCTGGCACTTCCCAGATGTGGGTCCAGACCTCATGTCCTCCAGTTTTAAACGAGAGAAAACAGGAAAAATTTAGACCCTACACCCCCAGCACAATAATAAAGCAGCGTAAGAAGTTGGGGCTGAGACAGGGGGGTCCCAATGTACAACTGTTGGCGCAATTATTAGAAAATGGAAGAAGTTCAAGAAGACGGTCAATCTCCCTCGGTCTGGGGCTCCATGCAAGTTCTCACCTCGTGGGGCATCAGTGATCATGAGGAAAGAGAGGGATCAGCCCAGAACTACACGGCAGGACCTGGTCAATGACCTGAAGAGAGCTGGGACCACAGTCTCAAAGAAAACCATCAGTAACACATTACGCCGTCATGGATTAAAATCCTACAGGGCACACGCAAGGTCCCCCTGCTCAAGCCAGCGCATGTCCAGGCCCATCTGAAGTTTGCCAATGACCATCTGGATGATCCAGAGGAGGAATGGGAGAAGGTTATGTGGTCTGATGAGATAAAAATAGAGCTTTTTGGTCTAAACTCCACTTGCCGTGTTTGGAGGAAGAAGAAGGATGAGTACAACCCCAAGAACACCATCCCAACCATGAAGCATGGAGGTGGAAACATCATTCTTTGGGGATGCTTTTCTGCAAAGGGGACAGGACGACTGCACCGTATTGAGGGGAGGATGGATGGGGCCATGTATCACGAGATCTTGGCCAACAACCTCCATCCATCAGTAAGAGCATTGAAGATGGGTTGTGGCTGGGTCTTCCAGCATGACAACGACCAGAAACACAAAGCCAGGGCAACTAAGGAGTGGCTCCGTAAGAAGCATCTCAAGGTCCTGGAGTGGCCTAGCCAGTCTCCAGACCTGAACCCAACAGAAAATCTTTGGAGGGAGCTGAAAATCTGTATTGCCCAGCGACAGCCCCGGAACCAGAAGGATCTGGAGAACATCTGTATGGAGGAGTGGGCCAAAATCCCTGCTGCAGTGTGTGCAAACCAGGTCAAGAACTACAGGACACATATGATCTCTGTAATTGAAAACAAAGGTTTCAATACCAAATATTAAGTTCTGCTTTTCTGATGTATCAAATACTTATGTCATTCAATAAAATGCTAATTATTTATTAAATAATCATACAATGTGATTTTCTGGATTTTTGTTTTAGATTATGTCTCTCACAGTTGAAGTGTACTTATGATAAAAATGACAGATCTCTACATTCATTGTAAGTAGGAAAACCTGCAAAATCAGCAGTGTATCAAATACTTGTTCTCCCCACTGTAGGTGTGACAATTGTATGATACCGCAGGTATACATCACAAATTCAGAGCCACTATCTTGTTTTCTCACGCTTGACCCTGGCTAGCTGGCAATGGCCCAGCTGTCAGCCCTGTCTGTGATCTAAATAAACTACCAAAAGACAAGCTACACGAACTCACCATTATCTATTTCATAAAGATGACCAGGAGAATGGACTTTTAATTTGATTTTTTATTATCTTTGTTTTCTTCTACAAATTCCTTTTTTGCTATCTTGTTCTTATGATTTTAAATACAATGTGTACAATATTGTGTTGCATGCTGGACAAAAAGCACAACATTTTTCTCTTCATGGTCTTGAAACAATGTGATTAGTTGTATGGTTGAATTTATTCTGCTATTTGATTGACTACTTTTCTGTTTGATTCGATCATAAAACAAATTGCTCCTTGTCCTACATAGGTCTTTAAAAGTAAGGTCTGAGGTCATGCTTTGTATACACAGGCATCCAATTCCTCTATATATATGTATGACGTCAAATCTTTTTCCGCTACTGAGGGCCTAGCCCTATTAGTCACAGTTAGCCACTGGTTTTCTGGTAGATTTTCATTCTTACTGCCACAATCGCTGGTGAAACAAAAGGTTACCCACTGAGCAAAGGATGTTGAAAATATGTGTTCCTGGTTGAAAAAACATTTCATATATTTTGAAAATATTTTTCACACTGGGTACTTAAGGTCCCCCAATTGTGTAGAATGCATTTAGGTTTGGCATGTGTTGTTTATGTAACATCTATAGCTATTTATTTAGTCATAAGTGAACTGCACAACTTTTTTGTGTCTGAATGCATCTTGTGGAATCTAAACAAAATTCCCCCAAGAAGATTTTGTTTAACCTGCAGTTTTCAGCCTTTACTGATTCAGAGAGTAGAGTTGCAGAGAAATCTGTTTTGTCCTATCAATGGATCAGCCCTTGATGGATTTGTCATTTCTGATGAGTAAGGTTAATGAATAATGTTGTTGGAGGAGACATCTGCAAGCCTGAGGACAATGGATATTGTCTTCTCCTGAATGCATTTCTCCTGCCTCTGTATGAAAGTTAAGTTAGTCATCTACAATAGATGACTGCTTCCAAGCATCCATGCTTGTACATTAAATTACCGTTTACTCACTGGTATACAGATTTCTTTTGTAATCTGGTTTTCCACAATAAAGATTTTTGTCTACACCTTTTCGTGTGATTGTGTGTGTGTGTGTGTGTGTGTGTGTGTGTCCACGTTGTGATTGCTTTTTGCAGTTACTGGATATGCAGATTTTTCTCTTAACCACCTATACTCCCATTTCCACTTTACAGAAATCATTGAGACATATACAAAGAAAGGAATGGAGAAATCGTCAATCGATCACTAGAAGGTGCCACGAAATGTGTTCATGCACAACAAGCCAAGCCTTAAATGGGCTAGATACTTCTGTGTCAGGACCAATATCTGGAGAGCATGTCACCCACTTTCCACCGTTTAACTGCTACACTTAAAGATATGTGTGGCAATATAGTGATGAGCAGCCCATTCCAACTCCCAAAGGGAACCGGTGGAAAGTGGCCATCTTTTCTCCAGGAATTCAACAGTGTGCGACATCCGATGGAATTAATGTGCTTCAAGAGGACTGATTGAAATACATTTAAAAGAAACAAAGTAGTCCTTTTGTTTTAAATCCCAAAGTGATACTATATATCATTGTTGGGTTTGTGATATTATCAAATTGCAATCTGTCATTGGCGCATCCGGAAGTATTTATTATGTCTGTCATTACTCAAGTCAGACAGCTCATTATGATTTCTATTACATAGCTGTCATGAGGGCCAGAGGATGGTAGTTAAGATACCAAGATATATCAGAGCCAGAGACAGACCCAACAGGGGTCCAGCGGCACCTATTAATATGCACTAAGTCACCTCCACTGATTGTCGGCTGTGTGTGTGCGCGTTTGTTCCTGAGTGTGCGTATGTCAATAAAACATGTTTGTGTGGGTGGATGCGCAGACCACTCCAGATGGTTCTTAGTGGTTCTGTCTATGAGAAAAAAGTCATTTCACTCAGTCTTTGAGAGACTAGCATCTTATTACAAATCTTAGTCAGTTCCAAGGTTGAACTCGATGAATGATATGAAAGTTGATTTGTTGGGCATGTAATAACACCGGTAATTTGGTCCCTCTTCACCAGTTCAGACCTCATCATAACGTACACGTAGCTCCAGATGGTAATTTTAGAATTTACTCTGCCCCTGTCTGGATGTAATCAACATCCAGCTCTCTTTATCGGAACAACAATGAAAAGCGAACAATGGAAGTGAAGTCACAGCACTGCAGAGGTGTCATTTTCTTTCAGGTATCAACCTAGAAAGACATCTGTCTCTTCCCCAGGCATGAGGGGCAATGGGAATTACCTCCATTGATATTTCTCTTTGATGATCTCTAATCGCTTCTGTATTATCAGACGGGGATTCGCCAAGGTAATCATTAAGTCCACTGCGGGAAATTGGTGTGCTCTTTGAGATTCATCAGGAGGTTATGTGGGGTGTAAGAGATGTGCTTTGCAGTCAAAGTTTTCAGAATGGGCTTGAGAAAGGGGAAGAAAGGAGAAGAAATCTGTGTTTTTGTCTTCAAGTTCTCCTAGTCACACAAATTTGCAGCTGCTCTAAGGCAAGGACCTAAAGAGACAGAGAAAGAGAGAAACAGACAGTAACAGTTGTGATGTAAATTTGAACAGGAGAACCAAACTAGTACATGTTGTTGTTATTACCACTGCTCTGTATAAAATTGGGAGTGGTGCTTTTTAGCATTTATCATTTTCTGTTATTAGGGAGTAGCCCATCCTATAGGCCCATAAAACCAGCTATTGTGCCTAGATACTATGAACAACTCAAGAATCAATCTGCTTGTATAACGTATCCTGTTTGATAGTTATCTCAAAATGTTTCCATACATGGTAAAATAAAAAAAACCTTGATAGAACAAGGCCAATAATTTCAAGAATATAAGCAGTAGCAAGGCATAAAAGACAAAGAGTCCCGGGATTGATGGAGGGAGGTTGTTTGTGAGCGCCTTGGCATGAGGCCTGCAGTCAGAGCCCCTTGCCCCATCCAAAGAGCAGGGCCTCAGTGGAGTGTGGCGAGTCGGTGATGGGAAGGGACGGGGGAGTGATGGGCGGCAGGGTCGGCCAGGGCCGCAGACTCTGGCGTTCTAGTGGAACGGAGCACAGGCCCCCGGTACAGCTGGCTGCCCACAGCCCCCTCTCCCTCTGACAGCCATCACTGGCATGTTGGCCTTACATGGGCCTGCTGACAGCATGGCCCCACAACACTGCTGCCTCCCTGACTCACCTGGGCACAAAAACACACGCTTTGTCTCTCGTCTGCCTTTCTCTCTCTCTCTCTCTCACACACATACACACACACACAGGCCCACACACCATGACAATCCACTGGGGAAGGGATAGGACAGCCAGACCCGACAGCCAGAAGCCCTTACATCCATACGACAGGCAGGATATACGCAAGCCGAACTTAGCATGCTCACATCCACCTTGGCTTGTAGAGCGAAGTGGACAAGCGCATTGTGAATATCAACCTATCCGTCACACACTACCTCCCAGTAACTCACTGCAGCTAAGGCCAGAGTCACAGGCAGATTCTTCCAGTACTTTCTCTAGATTCTTAAGAAAAAACTGGTGGTTCTGTACTAAATTGTGATACAATACAATACTCACTGGCTGATTTATGCTTTGTAAACATTTTGTAAACATAAATCACTGGCTGGATCTCTATGGCAAGATGATTCATTCAAAGGTTTTGTCAAAATCAAGATATTGGTGTTGGAAATATTGGTTATGGCTTTCTTGCATGGTTAAGTGCTTTGCTTCATATACCTACAGGTTTTCGACAACCACTACCAGTCATTTGCCAACTTCCTTGTTGTTATATGGTTGAATTAAGAAATGACAATGAAGTAATATCACTTATTTTCTACGTTCTAATCCAATGTTGCTTGCACTTAAAAGACAAAAAGACCATATACAAGCATGTGGTGAGTGGAAGCATAATGCCTGCCACTGTAACTTAATATGATCATTTATGACAAAATCTTGACAAAGTACCAAACTTCATCTACTTTGGCTTAGTAGTGTAACTCCCTCAGATCCTCACAGATGTCTTTGCTGATTGCTAGCACTGCCCATGATTGGGCTTACATTGTTGGTTTGGTAGCAATGCAATCTCGATTTCCATTCAATTCACTTATATTAATATGCGTACATGAAATAACTGTCTGGGGCACTGGATTCATCCTCTATTTTCAAAAAAGAAAGTGGCACATGTTTTAGTTTGATGAAGCAATAAAGCAGTGTCTAAATTAAAATATAGTTAGCCAAGTTACCTAGCTAGGGAAGGTGAACAAAAATTTGCTCCAACTGGCCAATAATTCACTTTTATAAATGGAAGAGGGTGTAATTACTGCTATCAGGGAGAATGTACGGTCAGCTGTACTGAATAACAGGTTGTTGTATGTGTCGGCATTGTGTAAAAAAACAACCTTAAGGTCCATTTCTTGTCAGGAGAAAACATACAGATTATAGCAACATCCATGAAAGCAAAACATTTTTGCCCATTATTTTCCACAATCATTACTCTATAGGTGCACTCCAAGTGGGGGACAGAATTTTGCAGAGTTAAATGATTTTTAACTCATTCGAGATAGCACTTGGTACATGCTAGCTCTCCTACCCAACAGTAAGAGATCTGAAGAAATTCTTTTTAAAAAGATTTTGGGAATGTGTAAACATTTTGAGAATGAAGTAGAAAAGTTAGGGAATGGATTAAAGAAGCTGATTTGACATCAGCTAATTTAAGAGCAGGTATATAACATATATTTATTTAATGTTTATTTAAATGTGTGATGGGTACATCTAATATGGTACTGTATGAACCATGCAACCAGTTACCAGCCAGACGAGCTACTCGTCCCAAAAAATTAAGAAAGTATAACCTAGCTAGTCAGCAAACAACTTGGGCATCAGCATGTAATGGTGTTCTAAAGTTTGGTTGCATTTCGTTGAACTTAACAATTGAACAGCAAAATGTCCCAACAATACATTCGCTTGCACGTATGGCTAACTAACAGAACTATAATTAAATGGTATGATTATTTGTTATTTTTCTTGAATCGGTTGTCTCCCAAGGGGTCACAAAGAAAAGTATAAGTGATTCATCATTCATGAATAAAATGAATGCATTCTGTCTTGGTTAATACTGATTGAATGTCAGAAAAAAATAACACTTTTATTCATGAAATCTGCCTTTCAGTTAGGAAAATATTCATTACAGCAGCAAGTTAATGGTAGCAATAGAGGTTTGTGTTGTAGTACCATCACTTAGCTCAGTAGTACCTTCACTTGCCTGTCTATTTTTTTGTGTGCATAGTATGTAACTAATTGCAATGTGTCTCGGACAGGGTCTGTGACTACATGCCTGTTCAATGCAGAAACAAGACCCTTTCATGGACTCTACACGCAACGTGCAAGTTGGTAGAGCATACAGCTTGCAATGTCAGTGTTGTTTTTTTACATCAGGGGAGAGTACAAAAAATGTATGCACTCACTATGTTGGATTTGTCTCCTAAATTATTATTTTTTTATTCATAAATACTTTATTACAGTAGTTTGTCCCATAGTTAGCAAGACCTGGAGCACCTGTACACGAGACTGAGCAAGGACATCTCTTGCAAAAATTCAAAAGTTTGCTCAAAATCTATTTAATTTAACCTTCATCCTGGATGGGAAAGAGACCTTCTGCTTTCACCTTGTTCGGTCTTTATTAGGAATACCAATACTAGTGTCAGGAAGGACCCCTTTTGCCTCCTTCTGCTTCAAGGTTCAAAATATTTTGCATTCAGAGATGCCCTTGTGCACACAACTATTGTATAAAGTGGTTACTTGACTGTTTGTGGGCTTTATATTTACTTGATCAAGTCTGGCTCTTCACATCTGACCTCTACTTAACAAGGTGTTTACACCCACTCAACTGCAGCTCACTGGATGTTTAATATCACACCATTCTTTGTAAACTCTAGAGACTGTATTTTGCAGATCTCAAGAACTCGGCTGTTTCTGGGATACTGGAACCACCACGTCTGGCACCAACAAATATACAACGGTTAGTCACTTAAATCACACATCTTCCCTATTCCAATGTTTGGTTGAATAATCAAACATTGATCATGTTGGCATGCTTTACATTTTGAATTGCAGCCATTTCACTGTGAGGCCATGCGTGGTAACGAGAAGGTGACTACACACTGTCATACATTATAAGGTCTTGGTGAGAGGAGTATGTTTAGTGTAATTTCTAATAAATGTGGAATTATACATTTTGTGGATGGTGTTATGGACCTGAAGTCTACAGTATGGTGTATACTTCCGTACAGTCTTTCATTCATGACATTTGCATAACCTGGATCAGAGCAGGGTGTAGTGACTGTTTAAGAGATGTTTTTGAATACTTTTCTTCACAGTAAATTTTGATATTACATAATATTTTCTGTAAAACACCAAGCAATTCAAATGTAACTAAATTGTTTTTTTCTTGGTTTACATGAGCCTTTTGTTACATAACCGAATTTCATTGCTGTGAGGGTCCTCATCACGTCTTTGAGCATCAATATCAATGCCACTGATAGCCTCACCTTGGGGTGACACTACGCCATGCCTTTTCGTATAATCAGTCATTCTGGCCATTCCTGTTCATGTACCGCTTACAATTTCTATTTAACTCTTACAAATATTGACTTTTTTGTAATGAACATGACAATTCATTATGTTTTCTTTTTGAACAGGTGGTGACTTTCTATACACATCACATATATTCTCTGTGTAACATCATTTGGAGAGGGGTGGGTGAGCCTTGGCCCATTTCTCATAATAGTGTACTATAAATACCTGTAATGTTTCTTTGCCGTCTATGAAGATATTTTATTATAAATGCCTTTCATAACAGCTTTTTTGCGGTCTGTGTGGTCTGTTAAAATTCGACATTTTAGTGTACCATACTCCTCAATTAGTTAAGTCAGCTGTCTCTGTTGTGGCCTGTATCAATTGTTGTGGGTGAAAACATTTTTTTGATGGAATGATAAGTTCCTGGACGCATCAAGTAATTTCTTAACATTGATTAAAGGTTTTTAAGGTTTTTTGTACCGTTATGATTCTGAAAAAGCAAAAACTGGAAAAGGAATATCAAGTAATCTCAGAACAGACAACATTCAAATGAAAGTCTTTCCTTTATTTCTTCTGTTTTGTTGAACATCTCTTTCGATGCCTAATTCATAGGATCCAACATTATTTATGAGGTTCAGTCAACTTTAATTAAAGGGTGCCTCAGTATAAGCATGCCTTGAATGATCCAATGTGTTAATTGGAACAGAATGCAAATCAAAGTTGATCTTTCCAATGAAAAGAGGCAAGTAACTTCCAAAGCCGTAAGAAGCTTTTGAAAGTTCTGCTACATTTATCTGAAGTGTGTCTAAGTGTATCAAGTGCTCTCATAATTGACACTAGTCTTTAAAACAGTTTCAGTTCTTCTGAAGAAAATGAACAAGGTTCCCAGATTTTAAGAAGGATCACTGAAGGTGTCCTCACGGCTATTTTGCTGTGTTTCCTACAAAGGTATTTACAAAGGCAAATCCACTTTGCAATATTTCAGTTAGTCTGAATGGGCCATAGTGGTGATGGCCTACCTTCAGTTTTTGTATTGGGAGACATAAATGTACACATGATTGCACATTTCAACATGTATGTTATCAGTTATACTCACACAAAGATCTCTGTATTTTATCAGAGAGTTAATCTGACAAATGTCATTGTATGTTTCACTGACAACGCGTTATAAAGACACAAAGTTCGCTTTAAAATAGTATTCGTTGCATTTAGAAAATATCTCAATGTATTCTAGAACTGGTTGTGAATTAAATGATCAGCATTAAATTATTATGAGCATGATCTTTTTTTATAGTAGCACATTTTTTATTTCAATACATTTTTCATTTTTGCAATTTTCATTCACAAAGCAATCAATACAAACTGAAGTCAATCTGCATACAAAAACATAATTGAATAAAATAAAATAAATGAATAGCTGTCCATCCAAAATATATTCATTCCCTCAGACTCAAGCATCTCTGAGAATCAAGAGCAGGGAATGTAGTGATAAGGCTCTAGATCAAACAAAACCAATACATACCATGTTCATCATATAGATTTCTCTACCTGCCTTTGCGTGCAATGAGCTCCTTAACCGGTCATTTTTTTTAAAGACAACATTTCCATAAGAATTTCCAGTGTAATGTACATTACATTTGCATGCAAAACTATTGTTTCACAGATTAGACAAACGTAAGAGAACATAAGACAACATTTTTGTATGTGTGTCTATAGTATGCCTTGGTGTGTACCCAAAATATGTATACCCAAAATGTCCGACCTGCAAGAATTAGTATGTTGGATAATTAAATTAGCATGACATTTTTATGGGTGTTAAATGACATGGACAAGCTTCATGGAGATACTGAATGATTTCATATTTTGTTATAGATTTGGAAATACTGGACATTACAATGTTTACTTTTAAGAACACATTTTTAATTCCTCCTTATGGATGTTACAGAATTTGAAATGGACATACAAATCCTACACATCACTTGATCAAGAGAATAAAATGCAAGATAGAGTTATCTTGGTTTTGGATGAACCTTTCCAAAACGTTTGAATTTACACCGGCACCAACGTACCACCCAGGATAGTGGCCGTCAAATGCAGGAAAATCACAGACTTTTGTGTGCTCTGCAAAGAAACTTGATATAGCTCCGATCCAATTGTCTTCACAATTACAATCCTCTATCAAAAATGTGACGCACACTACCAAAATCTGTGTCACGAGCTTTCAATACCTACACAACAAAATGTACACAACAAAATGATCTAGTGTCTTGAGTTTTCTTCGATATGTTTTAGAAAAGTAATGCAATGTAAACAAGCCCATAGTATTATCTGTCAGGTAGGCTACATCAATTTCAAACAACCTTTGAATTAATAATGGGTGGTTAACAGCATCAAAGGCATTTGACAGGTCAAGAAAAGGGCAGCTCAGTGCAGTCTTTGGTCCGCAAAGTTAACTATTTCTTGAAAACCATTAATGCGTCAAAGATTGCATGATGACATGAAACGAGACACCTTTTGTAGCTAGAAAAGATCAAAGCTGAAACATGATGAAAGATTCTAAAAATGTTTAGTGGGCAAGAGTTTACAGCAGGTTCTTCAACTGTTTCTGCTCCAGGGATTCCTGTCCAAGCCATTAGTCAACCCAGGGACCCCTACCTGACATTAGTCAATCAAGGTACAACCACCCAAAATCATAGTCAAGGGACCTTCAGTCACAAAGCCAGCTCAACCTTTAGATATTTCATTATATGACATGGGTGTCTCCATCACCAGCTGACCCAAAAGAAGACATATGCAAGGCTCTGAAGCGACACCTGAGATTTTTTTTCCACCATGGATGGGAAGAGCGGTATCGGTAGCTGGTTCACGACCTCCGCCTGCTCCTTCAAGGCTTGTTGACTGGGAGTCTGCATGCTTCATTATGCTGTTCTATCTAGTGGCAATGACAAAATGGCCTCAGAATTCTGAAATGAACTGCTTTCAGTAGTCATTACCCCCTTTGCATCAAGAGAGCCATCACATCAACATGCAAGGGACTATTTAAATCATTACTCTTGTGTTTCTATGTGGAGGCCCTACATCCATGTTTGGCTGCTCTCCATGTCAACCACTTCATTAAAAAAAGCCAATCGGGGAGAAAGTCTCAGTATGGCCCAGTGTTTAGTTAAATATGCTATTTCATTTATGTTTGGTCTTTTTAGGTGATATGTTTGTGTTTTGTTTGGTATTGGACAGTTTTGGGTCCCCTGGTCATGTTTTGTCTGTGTTCAAGACTCTGGTGAGGATGGCAACTCACCTAGGACAATATTTTCTGCTTATTTACAAGTATACAGATTTTCTCAGCTCAAATGCCCAGGTTAGGAATTTTTCTCACAAAGATCTCAGATTAAAGGTAAATATATGCTCTTGTACCAAATGCAAAATTGGATATGTATCAGTGGAAACCAACAAAAATGCCTGGCCCTAGTAATGATTTTGCATCTGTGCTCTTTGCAGCTACATAATTAGATACACCTAGATAAATCAGAACTTGTATACTGAGCCTTAGGTCGTGTCCCCTCCTTACATTATTACTATACCTTTTCTTCAAAGTTTTATGTAAGATTAACTCAGGTGTCTTAACACTTATAATTTAAGGCTTTGAAATATGTTACATTCACATATACGAAAGCCATTCTTGCCAACTTTCTGAAAGCCAACTTGACTGAAAACACATTGATTTTCCATTCACCTCAGGATACTTGTGTTGTGAAAAATGACTCCACACATACCTCTGATAGGTGCTGATCCGCTTACAAGTTAACATTGACAGTTCAGGATCTTTGCTTCAGTGAGTAGTGGGGAAACCTGTCTTTGTGCGTGAATAAAGTATCAACTGACAACAGCTAACCCTGGCCTTCTTTCATTTTATAATTGGCACAATGGTAGCCTTCTGTATATTTATATTAATTCCACAGTTTCCCTCTGTATAAGTGTCACCATATTTTTTTTTCTCCATATTCACACAAAAATGCACATTCCACACATCAAAAAGGGGGCATCACATCTAACGATTCTGTGACGACCACGCCATCTACTGCCCATCCTCCCCCTGCCGGAGGCGGGCTTCGGCGTTCGACGTCACCGACCTTCTGACACCATCGCCCCATCTCATCAACTCATTGCACCTGTTGTCCCGTTTAGCGCACCTGATCATCATTTAGTCATTCCCCTCAGTATATATGTTCCCTCTGCTCCCATTGTCTTTGTGTGT
>JACXGJ010012967.1:0-17025 GCA_016801105.1 Esox niger
ATGTGATGGCGACTGCATCTAACTAATGGTCGATCCTGGAAGTGGGCTTGGTGCTATGAAATTCTTCATAGGGGGTTTGATGACGACCCGTTAGAATTCAACCCGGTTCTTGGCAGCCCTTACACAGAGTTCTGGGCAGTTGTTAATAAAACCTAAGTGGATAGTTCAAGGTAGAGTCCTGTGCAAAGCTGTGGTACCTAGCTCCGAAAAGGTGTCCCTTGGTGACAAACCAAACAACCCAATTTGATGGTGCCGCTCTAATTGTGTTCACTGGAGTTCTTAGTGTTTTTATTGCATTGGTAACTGGTTTATAACAGCGATTAGGCGTCTTGGGGGTTCCTGGTATATTGCCAATATATCACGGCTAAGAGCGGTTTATTGGCCATACAGTACCCCACATCTCCTTGTGCCCTATTGCTTACAGACTGCAAATAACAATAGCAAAATCCTGTTTATCCAACACTGTATGGATTCCTCTGAGGTGTCTGATTAGCCTGGAGATAAATGCACTGAAAGAAACAGTAAGCAGACTGGAGTTGTGAAGGGTACGCCAACTTGCAAACCCAGTAAAGCTGGAACAGATTGCACAGACAAGGCCTTCATCCTCTAGGGGGTGGCAGTGTTGTCCTTCTCAGACAGGATCACACACGGTCAGGTTTAGGACGACCAAGACAGCGGTGACGCGTCGGGACGCGCGTAGCGTCGAAGGATGCTAGTTCCAGAAAAACGAACACGAACACGGAATGACTTCTGTTAAAAACGACACACGGTAAAGACAGAATTACTATTACACTGTTAAAAAGCCTCATGAGCATCTGCCTTCTACAGTATGTTGGAGAAACACACACACACACACACATGCACACACACACATACACACACACACACACACACACACACACACAAGCAGAGAATAGCCGAAGCAGCAGCATCAAACAAAGAGAAAATGTTGACACAAGGTGAAACACACCTCAGAAAGTCAGAGAAAGACAGAGAGAAAGAGAGACAGAAAGAGAGAGACAGAGAAAGAGAGAATTAAAAGTGACGGCGAGTGTGAGAGAGCGACAGCGAAAGAGACCGAGAACGAGATAAACAGAGAGATTAAGAGGGACGGAGTAGGAGTGACACACGGAGAGCGAGAGAGAGACAGAGAAAGACAGAGGGAGAGACAGAGAAAAAGATAAACAGAGACAAAGAGAGAGAGTATGAGTGACAGAGAGAGAGTAAGACTGACAGAGAGAGAGAGAGTAAGAGTGACAGACCATTCCAGTGCTAAGTCAGTAGGCAGTAAAATGCTGATTTAATACATGGGGGGGGCACTTCAAGTGCATTAAAGCAGAGCATGTCAAAAACAACGGGAACGAGATGTCGCATGAATATAATGATGTCAACCTCCACCCCTTCTGCCTCCGGACTCTCCTACAGGGTCTTTCAAACCTGAATATTCAAGAGGTTTTAGGTCAATATTGCTCAGTAACTCCGCCCACTTTCTCCAGTTAATCAATCCACCACAATGTTTGGGACTAAAGGTTACTAATTGCCCCCTTTCTCGATGTGAACATACTGTAGAAAACCACACACACGCGCATACACACACACATACACACACACACACACACACACACACACATATACATTCTCTTTAAGTTTCCATCCAGTATAGGACAAAATCCATCCACCAAAACAAGTATCTGTCTACACAAATATTATTATCTTCGTACAGTAGATATCTCATAACGTCTTTTCCGTCCTGTCCTTTAGTTGAGGTGAACCAGTAATTTGGCCCCTCCCCACCACCTTCCCTTTACCAATACCTCCACATGTGATTTTGCCCCGTAGCCAAGAAAAAAGATTGGATTTCCAAAAATGTTACAACAAGAGAAAGCAGAATAAGGGGACAATAAAGATTCTTCAGACGGTTTGTTTCTCAAACCCTGTGGCATTTTCACTTGTTACAAATTTGTTAATTATGAAGACATAATAAATTTGGCATGTTTTGCTAATTTATTATTTGTTTCTGACAAATACTGTACTCTTTGTTACAACCGCTTCTCCCAGAAAGTTGGGACACTGCGTAAAACAGAAATAAATTAGAAAGCAAAGATGTGAAAATTATTTAAACCCTGTATTCAATAGAAAGTAGTACAACCTATCAAATGTAGAAACTGAGAAATTTTGTTTTTGGAAAAGAACATGAATAGTTTAGGTATTTATTTAAAAAAATTAAAATAAAAATCATGGAAAGCCTTGCTTATTTCAGCAAGACAATGCAAAACCACATTCTGCACCACAGTGATAAACATGCACCTGTCCCCAAAAAATTAAACGCGTTGCTGGCATCAAATTCCAAAATTCTCGGTTTCAACATTGGACATATTGACTATTTTCAATTAAACATAGGGATAGATGATTTGCACAGCATAACATTCTATTTTAATTTTATGTGGCATCGCAACATTTTTGTAGTTTCACCAAGAATTTAACAAATGGGCTGAGAGTTACGTTGACTGGTCTGTAGACACGGCAGTTACAATTATGTGAATATGGAGGTCCGTGTTTCACACATAAAACCTACATCATATCTATGTTAAGCCTCATCTATCTCAGTTTTGCATACTGTTTTCCTGGTTTTGACGTCTTTCAGCCACTAGAAAAGAGGCAAACAACCCTCTCTTCAGGTACCCCCAGCCGTTCCTTGTACATGATGACAGAGCCAGCACACCTGATTGGACAAGTTAGCTAATTATCAAGCCCTGAGTTAGCCAATCAAGTGAGCTGGTTCAGGACAGCCAATAGTTTGTCAGCACCATTACAGATAATGTACTGTTATCAAAAGACCTGGACACCTCCTTATGGGCCTTTAGGTACCGTAAACGCGAAACCGTAGCATTAAGATAATTATCTTCTGCCAAAGTGCTTTCCTCTATCCATCTGCCACACTGACCTGATTGGCTGGTAGCACACATCAAATTGCACAAAGTGACCTGATTGGCTGGTAGCACACATCAAATTGCACAAAGTGATATATAACGGCTGTAGCCGCTAGCAGGGCTGCACGATCATCGGGTCCTGCTGTAGTTGAAAGGAGTTTTTGCGTGCAACACCAAAGACAGTGTGGCGTCATGACATTCATTTATTCTTCACATCAAATAATCAGTATATGTATGTATGGCCTTCAAACCCAGGAGAAGCAGTAGGATTAGGCCCAACAACCCTTCCCAACCCCAATTTGTATTAATAAGGCATTTGTTTTGTGTAGAACTCGGCTTAAAGTTGGCTTAACTCCCAAATCCCTACTTTGATGTTTTCAAAAAGCTTTTTTTCCCCATCTTTTTTATTGTTGGGAGGGATACAGTACTGACCACCAAGAGACCCACTGACCCAGGAAGCATACTGGGCATGTCCACTGTCAGTCAACACAAAGGGCGTCGGGGAGTCCTCGTGAACATTTCGTTATTTAATTGATGTTCACGTTTCACTGACAACACACCTGTGGATGTGACTACCCAAAAATACCCATCATTTATCACTTCGAAAGTGCAGCATATGTTTGATCTAAACCTTGGCGACGGTTTCAAAGAGGATCCCATGATGAGCGTTTCCATTCGTCACGTTATGAACGGAACCGCGACCGTAGCTAGCTCAGATGACATTAACAATGCAATGACAAATGCATCCTTTTTAAATACATCAGCCGTCCCCAGAAAACCAGAGCAAGACAATGTTCGTTGCAGTGGAGGACCCTTGGTTCCATATATTTCAAGGGTACTTCTGGCAGCTGATCTGTTACAAGGGTCATTGGCCCTGATGATTAGCTGCTCGTTCATCCATGAAGGTCCATTGTTTTATTGTTTATTCACTGTTTGTTTGGATCCACATTGTCTCCTGCAGAAGCAGCAGCAATTCCTACAGGGATCCGCAAAAAAACACACAAAAAGCAACTGCTGGTACATTTAACAGACCAAAACAATATCGTTAATTGTCAACAGGACCAGCCATAAGGACGTTCAGCTTTGTTTTTCCAAACCAGACCTGAACGACTGCCTTGACTGATCTAGCAATTTCCAATAACACAAAATCCCTGTTTTCCCATTTAGCCAAATTAGATTTAACCATTTGGCCAGGCTTAGAGTGTCAAGGGTCGCACTGTAAATAACCAGATAATGCGCTAGGAAATTCCTTTAGTAATTCACAATCGCACAACTCCTGGATGTTTGAAGACAACGCATCGTGCCTGAGAGCCGTCTCACGGCCACCGTCTCACGGGAACCATCTCAGGATGGCCAAGTCCAATTTCGTGTGCCCCCGTGGGTGTGGTTTGTTCCTGTTCATATCTCCCTGGATGGAGTACCCGGAGGCCTGGGTGGAGACTGGGTATTAATCCACATCTTCAATAAACTTCAAAGTACAGTTTCATGTAAGTAGGTAATGGCCGCATGTCGGTTCTTTCTGTATTTTCCAGGAGCGCGCTTGATTATCTTGTTAAACGATAAAAAGAAAAAAAATCCAGTTTACTCCAAATTGGCTGAAATGGCTTTCTGGTTTTTCATTTCCCTTCGGAAAACCTGCTAATATAAAATAAATACTAATATGTTCCTCACCTCTGTGTCATTTGTCATTATTGTTAACTTTTACTTTATTTCCTTTGCTATGTTTTGCTATATTTCCTTGAACAATAACATTGTTCAAGGAAATACAGTCTGGCACCCGCTTCACTATAATAAAGCCAGCTAACCTAATCAAGCATTGTGGAAATACAATTAAAACTGGCTTTTTATGTAATACACGAAAAGGAAGTGGAATGAAAATATCTACGTGTCGGGTGGGAAGAATGCAATACATTACATTTCATGCAGTACAAA
Organism: Esox niger; assembly: GCA_016801105.1. Classification (NCBI taxonomy): domain Eukaryota; kingdom Metazoa; phylum Chordata; class Actinopteri; order Esociformes; family Esocidae; genus Esox; species Esox niger. The sequence goes on from JACXGJ010012967.1 coordinate 4,863, forward strand.
TCACATTATTTTGTGAGAGCAGCTCATTAGATTGAAGAGACTTGAATCCCAAGTCACCTGCCAACATATCTGGAGTAACCAGGGTATGTAAACGCTGTTCTGCTAAACGTAGGTAAAGGTTTGGCGACCACGGTAACTCACTTACCAGAGCTTAGTAATGGCATCACCGTGTTGTGGGTTTGGTTCCCACATGGGGGGAAGGGCAGACAGTTTGACAGTCAATCCACTCCCTGTTGTATGTTCCTCTGGATAATTACTTATGTAAATGTGTGGATCTCTGGAGACCTTGTTGATTTACTCTGCAGCTTCAGACCAGTCCATATTTGTTACTAAAAACATTTTGATACACAGTATAATTATTGCAGTGTTTTTGACTTATCGGTAAAAAGAAAACAGAAAAATAATAATAATAACTGTAATAGAAACTCCAATAAATATATTAAATAAATATTAAATATATGAAATACAATACAAGAGAATGTGTATTATATATGTGGAAATATGTATTTGAAATATCTCTTTCTTGCCATGGTGAACCAACAACAAACAGGGTTAACTGCCTTGGTCAAAGGATGACCCACATGGTATTGGCTTGTTGCCCAACAGTCTGAAATCTAGGCTGTCAGTCGTTCTGTATGTGGAATCTTTTATAACAGTAAAGAAATACCGATAACACTTTAAAATTAACATCCATTAATACACATGAATTAATATATTACTATTAATTAATCATAACTTGATGTGTTTACTGTTCATGATTTATGTTAAAACATTTTCATTAATATTCATCAATGCATAGTTAACTGACAAAGGATACATTAATAAACATGAGGTGGGGTTTGGTCAAGGGAAGAGGATTTTTTTTACACTTGTTGACAAACATGAACTGTTTATGTTCAATAATAATAGTTTAAAAGAGTTTTGTGGTGAAGGACACAAAACGAGAAAAACAAACTACAGCAGCACTCTAATTCAGAGCATGACTCATCATTTTGGTATGTAGAACGACTAAACTCATCCATATCATTTAATTATCAGTAACATCTATGTATATCTTCTATTTATACATCTCTTAATGTTCATTAATATATGCAAACACAAATAATGATCTGTGAAAGAATCAAGCAACCATTCATTCATGCAGATGAATGCATCAAATAACGTTTATTACTGCGTCCTTTGTAACAATATATTTAGTAACAGATGCACACATAAATGATGACCCGTAAATGTATAATTTGCAAATACTTTTGCATTGCAACACTGAAGGATGAGGTGGAATTAAAGAAAAATGTGATCGTAGAGAGGATGATGAAATCAGCCAGCATTGTCCATTGAGCTCAATCAATGTAGGAGCCCAGAATGTGTTCCTTCCAGTGTTTAAATACTCTGGTAAACCAAGGTAGGAGCCCAGAATGTGTTCCTTCCAGTGATTAAACACTCTGGTAAACCAAGGTAGGAGCCCAGAATGTGTTCCTTCCAGTGTTTAAATACTCTGGTAAACCAAGGTAGGAGCCCAGAATGTGTTCCTTCCAGTGATTAAACACTCTGGTAAACCAAGGTAGGAGCCCAGAATGTGTTCCTTCCAGTGTTTAAACACTCTGGTAAACCAAGGTAGGAGCCCAGAATGTGTTCCTTCCAGTGTTTAAACACTCTGGTAAAGACTTCCTGGTTGAGCGAAGAACCCAAAGGGTATTGGAAATGCTTCAGAAGACACAAATCTCGACATCGACTGTCCTGATTCCGCTGGCAGCTGCTGCAGTGAAACAACGGGTCTGTTTCATTGCAGGCAATAGGGTATCATGTAAATTCAGAGGACTACGTGGGTAAACATGAGAATAAATGAAATAAATGAAAATTCAAGCTAGCTGTCGCTGAAAACGTAATGAAATAAATGAAAATTCAAGCTAGCTGTCGCTGAAAACGTACTGAACTATGTAGACACTTCACCTGTTCCACCTGAGCATTGCTGGTTGTCAATGCAATCTTGCATCACTGACATTTCTAAGTCCATGTTGGAGTAAGCAGCCATTAGATTGCTGGCCCACATGGGCTGAAGGCGAGGGTCAAAGGTGAAGATGTCTAGATATATTACCCTGTCCTGAAATGTTAGAATCACCAATGTGTGGTATGATTTGTGGACTGATCTGAAGTATTTAAAATGTGCGCGTGTGAGTGTATATACAGCCAGACAGGAAGAGACAGACACAGTGAGACAAAAGAAAACAAACCAAGATAGAATGAAGAAAAAGTAAATGTAAAAGAGGAAAGCTAGAAAGAGGAAGACAGAGAGTGTATGTAAAGATTAATGAGAGTGAGCAAGGGAGAGTTTGAGCATGGGAGAAGGAAAAAAGATAGAAATAAGGGGAAAAAAGAGAAAGAATGCCAGGCTGCAGATGAGAGGGTGAGAAACCAGGAGGCAATTTAAACAGGCTTGGCTTTCTGTCAGCCATGACAGCCTGTTCGATCCCAGGCAGAACCCTTCACACACACTCACACACACACACACGCACACACACACGCTAACATAGCACAGTGAGCGCACTCAGACATACATAACGTGCACACACATGCTAGTAGAGCAAAGAGCACACAGACTCACGTGCGCGGGATACTTGGAGCCGATATACGGATTTACACACAGATGCACACACGCGCACACACACACACACACACACACACACACACACACACACACACTCAGCAAAGCAGGGCAGTGTGCACAGCAAGCCAGCACTTGACACACACAGACACACACTCACACTGTCATAAACTTCCACTTTGAGCACTCAGCCTACCGTAACAATAGCGTACACACACACACACACACACACGCGTGATAATAATCCCTTCACAGCTCGTTACAGAAGGGTAGGACATAGTGGGACTTTGCAGATACTAATGATCAGACATGTGAACAGCACGAATCTAACTGCACCTTTTTGACAGATCATTACTGTTACTTACTGGACCCTTCTGAAGTTAGAATGGAATACAGTCAACTCCAAACCCCATATTTAAATTTGACTCACTGGAATAATTGAAAGGTTGATGGGGGCATCTGGAATACATCCTATTCCTTATGGAACCTGGACCTTCACAAGGAAATTGGACAGCATTTTTAGGGAATAGGGTACCATTTTAGAGAACATGGTACCATTTTAGGGAATAGGGTACCATTTTAGAGAACATGGTACCATTTTAGGAAATAGAGTACCATTTTAGAGAACATGGTACCATTTTAGGGAATAGGGTACCATTTTAGAGAACATGGTACCATTTTAGGGAATAGGGTGCCATTTTAGAGAACAGGGTACCATTTTAGGGAATAGGGTACCATTTTAGAGAACATGGTACCATTTTAGGGAATAGGGTACCATTTTAGAGAACATGGTACCATTTTAGTAAATAGGGTACCATTTTAGAGAACATGGTACCATTTTAGAGAATAGGGTACCATTTTAGGGAATAGGGTACCATTTATAGGGCATAGGTGACCATTTATAGGGCATTATGTTTTATTTGGGATGCAGTCAGAGATTTAACCTCTTTTTGAAGTGTCTGACTGGCGGTATCTTTGACAGACCTCAGCTGACTTTGATTGAACTCAGCTTCACTTATTCATACGTTTCAGTTATATTCATAGCGGATCACCTCTCCTCTTTTCTCTCACTGCAATGTCACCTCTGGATCTGTAAAAGGATATCTCTCTTTATTCACGGCCTCACTCATTTTCAGTCTGTGAACTCGCCCTTGACCGGAGTGTAACTTCCCAGTTTCTAGGGATGAGAAAAGTGTGCTTTAACAAAGATAATAACTGCCCAATGTTTCTAGATCTGAAATACGTACGGCCTAGAAAAACATGAAAGTATGAGTTAAATACGAGTGAAATGGTTTTCCTTTTGGTCCTGGTTTGCATGACACCTACCTAACTCAAATGGCCTCAATATTGCAAAATAGTAAAACTATTCATCAAGAATATTCTTTCACACCGGAGAGTTCCTAAAACAATAAATTCCAAAAACATCTTCTGTGTCACATGCTGCAGTAAAAGCTCTTGATATGTGTATTTACCGGTCAGTTCCCAACAGGAAAGACAAAATAATTCCACTAAAACAGAATAAGTCTAACTCAAGTGATTCATAGCGATAACCGTTGTTACAGGACTGTGTGTTCGTGTGTTTGTGCACGTGCGAATGCTTGCGTGTGTAACGAGAGACAATCCACAAAGTCGAGTTTGCAGACTGAAACACGGCTTGTTGTTAATAGCGTCTGTCCACAAACTATGGATCGACTCTCATCCGCCATTTTAATTCACGTGTCAGGGCGCAAATTACATCACCGACCGCGTCCACAATGACGAGCTGTTCCTTATAAAGTGCCAGGGCCCAAACATTCAATGTAGGGCTCATACTGCAGTGAACAGGATGCCATTTAGAACACAAAACATCATTAGCCAGGAGCATTACTGGAAGGCAACAAGGTTAATAAAGCTCCCACCCAAAACACATACATAAGGACACCATGGCTGCGCAGATAAAATGAGACATTAGGACGCCTGTTTGGTTGCAACACTGTCTAAAAGCCACAATCAGCTCACGTGTTCACCACATCGAAAATGCTCTGTCTGTCTGCATCTCTCTCTTTCTCTGCCTCATTCTCTATCTCCTTCTCTCTCTCTCTCTCCCCCTAGATAAATCATTTAAACTGGTAAGCTCCACCTCTGACCATGAAACTAGTTTACTATTCAATTTTTAATTTGACAAAATGTAAATATTTAGAGTCCGCGGGTAGGTGCTATATGAAATACTAATAAATATAAAATATAAAACAAGGGCAAAAATGAAATAACTTGTGAAAGATGAACAGTCCTGGTCTCTCCGACAACCGTTTCTGGTTGACGTGATAGCCTGGCTGTGGTGGCTGAGAAGGCCTTTCCCGGGACCTCTTATCACCTCAGGCCAAAGGTCCTTAATCGCCTGTGCATGGATTTCAATCCTGCTATAGTCTGGTGCTCTATATCTACTCGAACACCCGTGTTTAAAGGCTCCTTCATATCCCATCAGCTCCACACGTCGGACAAAACCGAGTCACTGACCTCACAAGGCGCTCTGCATGGCAGGGCAGAACAGAAGTCAATTTATTTCTCTCTGGAGTGGGAACCGAGCCAATTTCACCTTGGCCCAATCCCCAAGCCCATTCCCTGCCTTTGCATGGTGGAGCCACCGGTTGCCCTGAAGCCCCTTGGCAACATTAAGACTCTCTTTCTCCCCTCTCTCTTTCTTTCTCAATTCCCCTTCTCCCTGTCTCCCTCCTCCTCTACCTCTGTGTCCCTCTCTCCCCCCCTCTCTCCCCCCTCTCTCACCTCGTCTGTCTGTGCGTTGCGGTGGAGTAGCGACGGCGGCAGAGCATTAGCTGTTTGGCTAAGTGCCGTCTCAACCCCCCCCCACCGCCCGCCCCGCCCCACGCCACAGTAAAGCAGTCCCTCAGCTTCACCGTCACTGTTGCCAAGGTAACAGCAGTCACACCATTGAGGAGGCAGAGGCTAAATTACAGAGGAGGAATTGGAGCACTTAGAAGAAAGAGCACAAGGGTACAAGGAAGAGATAGAAGGGTGTGGATGAAAGGAGAGAGGGGAGAGACTAGAGGAAAACAGGTAAAAGGGGTCTTGGGGGGAGGTAAAGGGAGAGGGGGAGAGCTGGGAGTAGAGGGAGGGAGAGGAAGGCAGGGGGATGCAGAGAGAGGAAGAGCTTAGAGGAGTAGGGAGGAGACCGGGAGAGGGGAGGGAGAGAAAAGGGAAAGTGGGAGTACGGAAAGCGAAGGGAGGAGGGAGAGGGAGGGAGAGAGCAGAGCACGATGAGGAGGCAAGAGCTGGAGACGGGAGGACAAGGGGTCTGAGGGGGGGGGGGAGAGGTAAAGATTAGCGGCATTTTATTCACTCACTGAGGAGGAAGTTGACGGTTAGATGTGAGTGTGGCCTTTACAATCAGCACACTAACCTTGAAAACGATGTTAGCGAGAAAAAAATATTTACCTCAGTAGAAAACCAAACCCCATTTAAACCCAGAACCCCTCCGAGCACTTGATCACAACAAACACGAGGGGGAGAAAAATATTGCATTACCTTTATTTGTCGCTGCTGGTGAGAAGAAAGTTACAATCTGCAGACAGGAGAGAGGGAAAAAAGAAGAGCAAAGAAAAGAAAAGCTGCCACGCTCAAGCTCTTTCTAAATTGCTGTAGTTTAGTTCAGGTAAATGATGCAAGCATAGAGCTGCTAGAAGTTCGTTACGGATGTCTTCGCCTCCACACATCTCTCTCTCTCTCTCTCTGTGTGTGTGTGTGTGTGTGTAAATGTGTGCATATGTATAGTGGCAACAAACAATTCTAAATCGTCCTGAGGCCTGAACATCAAGGTAGTGGGATAATAAGAAATTACTATTAAAAGCTACTCTGTGTGTGTCTCTGTGTGTGTGTGTGTGTGTGTGTTTGGAGACTTGTCGGAGCAGATTACTGTCAATATTAGACTTCTACACAGGCGGGAGGTTAGAGATGTAGGGAGACAGACTGGCCACTAGGGGCGATAGTGAGAAATACTATAATGACACACGAGGTCTGGTCGGCTGTTAACGCTCAACCCAAAGGTTTCAAGTTAAACTTGTCTTTTGCTAGTTTTTTGGTTTATGTGCTTTAGACTTACTCCGAACCTTAAAAGTTACTTAAACAATTCGGAATTTTTACCCAACATTAATACCCAGTCCCGAATGTAACCCTTAAGCTTGACTCTAACCCTGAGCAGAGTCCACGCCCATGTCTATATTATTAGTTACTTCACTGCACTGATAGCTGTTTTCACATCTAAACGTTAATCCTTTTCACTTGTGTTCACTGCACCCATAGATATTTGTCTTCTCATAGATGAATGTCCAATTCTGATGAGACACTGTGGAACAATGCTGGTGTGTGTGTCTGTTTGTGTGTGTGTGTACATGTTACTCTACAGTTAAAAGCCTCTACCGGTTCGCCAGTTGCATTAGCAAAAAGGAAGCCAGGATGTCAAATTCAAGACGACCTGATCCCAAACAAAGATATCTGTCATGTCTCAAAGACGGAGGGAACCCGCGGCCATGTAAAGTCAGATTTGTATGTGTCGGGAAAAGGGCAAATGCATTAACAGGCATAACCTGCCATCTGCCTCTCCAAACGCCTGCAAAAGACCAACCACGAGACCAAGAGATGAACACAATTTTCTTTTCTTAAAGCTACAATCTGGGAGTTGGATCAATTTCAGCCCTGGCACTGATTTTATATACAGCTCCAGTGGGATGCAAATGACCACAAAACATTATATTCCACAACTCAGTACAAATATACATGAAATCATGATCAATCAATCAATCACATTCATTTTTTAAAGCCCTTTTCACATCAGCAGTTGTCACAAAGTGCTTTTACAAAAACACCCGGCCTTAAACCCCAGGGAGCAAACAACAGTAGTGTTGAACTTCAGTGGCTAGGAAAAACTCCCTAAGAAGGCCTAAATTTAGGAAGAAACCTAGAGAGGATCCTCATGAGTCTGCAGCAACAACAACAATAACAACAAAAGATTTGAAACAGCTTTTGGAGTGTGTGCAGACAGGAAGTCACCGCGACCTAGATGGGAAGGGACCCTACTTCCACACAAATGGCACCCTATTACCAAAATAGTGCCCTACTTTTAACCAGGGCCCTATGAGTCCTTTAGGGCCCTAAGAGTCATGTAGGGCCCTATGAGTCCTGTAGGGCCTTATGAGTCCTGTAGAGCCCTATGAGTCCTGTAGGGCCCTATGAGTCCTGTAGAACCCTATGAGTCCTGTAGGGCCCTATGAGTCCTATAGGGCCCTATGAGTCCTGTAGGGCCCTATGAGTCCTGTAGGGCCGTATGAGACCTGTAGGGCCCTAAGAGTCCTGTAGGGCCATATGAGTCATATAGGGCCCTATGAGTCCTGTAGGGCCCTATGAGTCCCGTATGAGTCCTGTAGGGCCCTATGAGTCCTGTAGGGCCCTAAGAGTCTTTTAGGGCCCTATGAGTCATGTAGGGCCTTATGAGTCATGTAGGGCCCTATGAGTCCTGTAAAGCCCTATGAGTCCTGTAGGGCCCTAAGAGTCCTTTAGGGCCCTATGAGTCATGTAGGGCCTTATGAGTCATGTAGGGCCCTATGAGTCCTGTAGAGCCCTATCTAAGCCAGGGGAAAATGGGACATTTCAGATATTTGGTATTGTGTTGGCTAATGGAAGGGATCAATCTTCACATTGCGCCGCTACTGCCGTCTGACGATGGGCTGGCATTTCTCTCATCTTACACGTTGCAATGCAAACAGAAACACACACTCACATACACACACACACACACAAACACACGGACGCACACCCACTGAGGATGGTTCTCATTTCTCTTATAAGTTACGTGATAAGACATACACACACACACACAGAGGACGGTTTGCATCAGTCACAGGAGAAAAGCGAGGGCAGGAAGACGCGGAAGCACGTCGGCGGTGGGAATCAGCTACGCAATGACAAATATTTCAATCTGGGAGAAATAAGGTCCCGGCGTTACTCTGCCACCACAAACCAAATCATCTCCCCATCGCCGCTGATGGAGTAGGAGAACGCTGAGCTATGAGAGGTGTGTGTGTGTTTACATTTTACTAACCTGGTGTGGACTGAAAATCTCAACAAGACATAAAATGACGAAAAATTTGACCTTGTGACCTTTTGTCATCAACGAGGGTAATGTCTGTTTCTGGTTTAGGGGTTCTGTTTTGTGTACAGTTGACTATTCGGGTTTTGGGGTTAAAGGTTATATTCAGCTTGAGAGTTTCTGAGTTGGGTGTAAGGGTACATTTTAAAGATGTTTTTGGGGTTAGGGCTCAGAGTCAGAGGTTATGGGTGATGTGCTTTTTAATTTATGGGAATAACTTATTTTGTGTCGAGATTCCTAAAACGTGTGTGTGTGAAACCAAAGAAGAGGGGAGTGTGAAATCACAAATTCCTTAATTACTGTAACTCATCCAAGAAAAGATGGATCAAGACTGAACACGCAGAAGGCAGCCTCCGATTGGACCGGCAGAAGTCAGCCTCTGATTGGACAGGCAGAAGGCAGCCTCCGATTGGACCAGCAGAAGGCAGGTTCCAATTGGACAGGCAGAACATATGATGTCCAAAAAACAAAACCTTTTTCTGGGATGACACGATAAAACTTTCTAATGTTATCCATGTGACAATGGAATAATGTCACATTTGTAAAGTCTATTGCTATAATTTAAAAAATAAAAATGCTACTGTTTGTCTCCATTGTCATTTATGTTGGTTTTTTTATTGGAGAGGGGAACATAATGACAGTTAAGATAACCATTGTTTGATGTTTTTGAGTCATGTCAGCTGTTCAAAACTTCCCCCTTTGATCAGTACACGGAACAAAAAGAGACTATTGTATGCAAACTTTATGTTGTCACTGAAAAAGAGAATTGCTTCTCAATGGTGTTATGTACCCAGTAAAATAAGATAAGATATAGACATAAAATAAAAACGAATACAATATTCATCGGTGTGATAGTCACCTCGGCACATCCTGTAATCCAAAAACAAATGGATAATTTATCCTAGCGACAACTGCGAAACACACACACACACACACACACACACCTCTCATAGCTCAGCGTTCTCCTACTCCATCAGCGGCGATGGGGAGATGATTTGGTTTGTGGGGGCAGAGTAACGCCGGGACCTTATTTCTCCCAGATTGAAATATTTGTCATGGTGTTACACATCCCCGCCGCTGACCCTCTTCGTTATCCTGCCCACCTTTCGCGTTGAGTGACAACCGGGACCGACTAGAACTAAGCCAGAACCGCCACTGCTGAAAACAGGCAGGGAAAATGCAGCGAACTGGACGGACCTGGACGGACAGTGCATCCATATGTAATACCGATGTGTCTCCAGGCCTCCCAGGTAAACAGGACAGAATGAGGAGATTTCTTCACACACACACACACACACACACACACACCTCTATGTTAATCAAACCTCTGTCTGTTCTAAGCTGTAGCCCCGAGGCGCCTGGTGATGTAAACAGGGTGAGAATAAGTATCTCATTTTAGGACCTTTAAATGAATAACTTTGTTGTGGTTTCTTCCCAATGGGCCTGTAAGCCGAGACAGCGGTCTTCTCATCAACTATTGATGATGTTTGGTGTAGCTACAATACCGTTCGCCACCCCCAGAAGTGTGCATGTATTTCGCGCGCACGCGTGTGTGTGTGTGTGTGTGTGTGTGTGTGTGCGTGGAAGAAGATGCAGTACCTGCTAAATACAAAAGGGCGTGTTATTTTTCTAGTCTGTGGGGTGGGGGGAACCTATGGAGGGAGGAGAACGTGAGAGGAGAGAGAGACTAGGAAAGAGATGGGAAAAAAGAGAGAGACAAAAAGAGAGACAAAAAGAGAGGTCAGATGTGAAAAAACATGAGCTGATAGAGTGATGACACGAGAACACGTTATCTTTATGTCAATAACATTCGTTCCCTGAAGGAGAAAACTAATTGCCACACAAATCAGGCAATGTTCTCCTGCCGCGACCTCCTGAACAAATGATTCCATCGTGGCCTGCAAAGCAGAAGACGGGTTGAGCCGGACTGGGGGGCCCATCTTCCAGCTGCCCTAAACACACAGACTTGGTTCGACCGCCCCACAGCGGCTCAGCGGCGAAGAACCCCTTCGGCCGTAACCTCTTTCCTTCTTTCGAGGAACCGGGGTTCCTGAAAAAACAAGGGTCACACTTCAACGCGTGACCCCGTGGTCCAAATAAATCGCCACGGAAATGACGTCACAGAGAGCTGCAACTTCGCCGTGGCAGGAACTATTTTTATTTAACTCGTTGTTTGGACTGGCTTGACAAAAACAAATTCAGGCCCAAAAAAACGACTCTCATGAACAACACCCAGCAACACTGAACAAACCCAAGTGGGCAGTTAAGCTGAAAGGAAGAGAGAGAGAGACCTTTTGGTCCGGTAGACCTCCAGTGACGTATCTTCGGTGTGTTATCTATTACACAATGTGTCTGACATTTAGAATGTGATCATGAACATGCTGTTTAATTTGAGTTTTATCCCAGGTGTAATCACGGTAAATAAATATCAGGAACAACGTCGGGCGCGTCCCCAACAGCGTCCCATTGTCCTAAACACCTTGAGGGAATAGGGTGCAATACGGACTCCATCATTATTGTCTGACAGAGACCATTTAAGCCTCAGGGGACAGTTAGCTCACTACGTGTTAGCACTGCATAATCAACTGAAACCAAGATTTGGGAGTATGTGTGTGTGTGAGCATGCACGTTTGTACCACTGGATTTTGCAGACACTTTGTCTAATGTTGTGTGGCTAATTGCTGGTAATTATTGCAAGGTAGAGGTTATTGGGGAGCGGGAGTCATTCTATAATCTCTGAAATAACATAAATCTAATCACGAGCGAAAGGAAATCGATGTCGGACGTCTGGAGTGCAGGATCGCAGTTGTTGTTTTTGGTTGTCGCCACGGGCACCGTGGCTTCCAGCCGCGGCCCCGAAATGTGATGATGGTGATAATGACCATAACCGCTTAATGAATTGTTGTGTCCCGCTAATAATGACGCTTAAACAGATCCCATCAGATGACCGTGGGGCCCCAGGACCTTCGGGCTAAAGATCTGTCCAGGGTCCCAAATCAACACGTGATGACTCATTCACGTCCCCTCATTTGTAACACAGCGGGACGGAGAAAGAAAGAACAAACATCCAACACCACAGTCAACCACACCATTTTATTGTTATTATACATGGTAGCCAACAACCACAAAATGAATGGCTGAACCTCTCTTTCCTCCGTCCACTACACCCACTGGTCCTCGTGTCTAAGTAGTGAGTATGGAGACTCATTTAGGACACAGCCTGTGTTTCAGTTTCTCCATGAGAATCACTTTAACCCAACTGCGCGGGTTTTTTTATGGAATAATCTAAATTAATGCTCAGATCTTTTTTTCTTTTATTAACTGCCCGAGGAACTGCTCTGATCTCAACACACACAAACACTCACACACACACACACACACACACACACACACACACACACACACACACACACACACACACA
>JACXGJ010012968.1:0-15000 GCA_016801105.1 Esox niger
CCCCCCCCCCCCCCGTGCCGTTGCGCAGAAGCACGCACACATGCACACACACATGCACGCACACATGCACACACACATGCACACACAGCAAGCTGTCACCTCATCCTCTCTCTTCCCCACTCTGTCTTACTCTCTCTCGCTCACGCTCTCGCCCAGGCTTTTTCCTCTGCCTTGTCATTCACATTAGTCCACAGTCCACTGCTCTCCAATCCCCCCACTCACACACACACACGCACGCACACGCACGCACACACACACGCACACACACACGCACATCCACACACACTTCCTGCCTTGGCCCGTTACCCTTGAGAGCAGCCTCACAGTCCTCCCTCCTTCTGAGAGGAAAGCAAGGCAGTCTGTTCCCTCCCTCTGCTCCTCTCTGCTCCTCTCTCTCTCTCACTCACACACACACACACACACACGCACCAACATCCCTCCTTGAAAAAGCCAGTGTGTGTGTGTCTTTAAAGCTCGTAGAGCGGAGGAGAGGAGGCTGCCACTCTGATGCTGGGGAGAGCGTTTTCACCCTCTTGACTGACTGCCTGCCTGACTGCCTGTGTGTCTGTCTGTCTGTGTGGGCTCGGCCTGGGCTCAGCTGGGTTCCTGCCTGTCTGCCAAAGCAACACCGCGCAGCACATCCGGTAGCAACATGTTTCGACGTACGAAAAGGTAAGGTGAAAGCTTCTCTCTCTCTCTCCCTCCCTGTCCGTCTGCCTGCCTTGCTTTCGTTTTCCCTCTCTCCACGTTGTGACCCTGTTAGCTCTAGCTTATTAGCGGCGTTGTTGTTGTAGCGGTTGACAGTTCGGTTGGCGTCCTCCCGCCGGCCGTCATGCTGTGTCACAGTTGCCCCTCTGTCTCCGCTTTTGGCACCGGCGCGCGTTAATGTGTGTGTCGGTGGTTTCCTCTGGAGAAAACGTGTTGTCGCGGAGGAGGGGGTAAAAGAGGCTGGGTTCTCGTGGTTTTCGGGGGTCCGGCAGGGTTGCCCGGGAGGAGTGTTTTCATGTTGAGGAACTCAGGAACTCGGTGCTCGAAAGGATTGTCAATAAAAAAAGCGTGACATTGAAACCATCTTCGTGCTCCCCATCCATAAATCTGTCGGATAAAATCCTGGGGCCGTTGGTCTGTGGAGATTACATCGGTCTCTAAAACAGCATACGTCTTCTTCCTGTTATTAGTTATGATACAAGCAGTTAACATCATCAAGTATAGCCTGAATAGCACAGGGTTGCAATTTCCCCATTGAACTAATCCTGAACTGCTGTCTTTTACCCAGTTAGCATCTTATTGATGAATATAATGTTGGCCAGTATAACGTTGCCCTATCTGGTAGGGTAACTCAGGGTATATTGCCCCCGTCAGTACTACTCTCTTCACCCCCACCACCACCTCCACCACCACTGTCACCTAGGTTACCGTGTATGAGGTCAGACTTGTTCACCCGACGACCTTGGTCAGCTGTGTGCTCAGGTGACACCGGGAATTCTGCTGTTCCCCAGCGACGGCGTTGTCGTGCACCGACGGCGTGGTCAGAATACGCGTTCGCTTCCTCCGCGTGGCTCTCGTGTCTCGAGTCCGACGCAATGTTTGTTTGTGTGCGAAAACGACGAGCGCTCCTGGTGAATACGTAGACTTGTCGTTTTCTTTCTGTTCACCGCTAGTTTCTTGCCAGTATATGTGGATTTGTTTCTCACTTCACATACGCAGTTGACCCCCTTTTTGGATGATGCCCCACACAGCCCCTCTGGTATGTTTGGTCAGTGGTCTCGCTGCGTACCAGAGAGAGGATTCAGAGAGTGCAGGTTGTTGTCAGTGTCCCTGTCATCCTTTTTTGAGGGTCAGTGTTGTGCTGTGTTATGCTTTGGTGACTGGGCACAGTCTCGTCTTCGCCCCCCACCCTCCGTCGCTCTAACTCCCCCCATCTCTCACATAACTCGGTCTCTCAGTCTTTCACTGGTCAAAGCCAAGGGGCTTAACTGGCATGGGAAACGTTCATATTACAAAAGGTTACGAGAAATTGTAATCAATAGGAAACCACGAAATGCGTCACCGGTGCCACCATTTTGTTTGGGCAGACCTGCGTTTCGAGAGCCAGGGCCTCTGTCGATAGTCTGCGTGTCGTCCAGGCTTTTCTGATCGTTGCGTCAGTCCCAGTGCTCAGGTGCTGAGTGCTATCTGTTTACTACACTGTAGCACTCCAGTCCTCTTTTTGCTTTTGATTGATTGGTTCCAGATTGTCCGATTCCGTGGCCTGATTCGACTGGGTCTCGCTGCGTTTCCATCCTGGACCTCGGTGCGGTTGTGTTGTGAATGCAGCTGGCGGAGGATGGTCTTGGGTGGATTCATCTCTGTGTAGGCGCGGGCTTTGGTTTGGGAAGTTTAGAAGCCGCTTCCTTCCTTCCTTAGGTGGTTGTGAAATGGGACAGGTCGTATCTAGGTTTTGGTAATACACAGGACAAGGCCTAATTATGCTCAGCTTGTACTTTGGGAGATGTTGCATTGCAGGATACTTTTGTATAATTCCCCTTGCCGTCTCAGATGGGTGTTTGTCCTGTTTACTGAGGTCTTGGTTGGTAATGGGCTCTGAAACCAATTTGGGGTTTGGGATGTGTAGTTTTCTGTACTTTTTGAAAGTGCAGACGGGCCTTCCTGTCCCTCATGTGATGTCCAGCCTTGTTGTAGATACCTGTGGGGTGGATGTTTAAGCTGAGGTACTGTGGGTGTAATTCTAGGTTTGCTTCAGGGAAGCTATGTCTAGGTCGAATTTATGTTTGTGGTTCTGGAGTCTGGGCCTTTTCAGAAACACCATATTTTGTGTCTCATTGCATTTCTCTCCCTCGCTCTGTCTCTCTCTCACCCTCTCTCTCTTTCTCTGCCTCTCTTACACACTGCCAGGAAACAAACGGAGATTTCCCTTTTACCACTCTCTCCCTCGTCTTTCCCCCCCTCTTCCTCACCCTCCTCTCTCCCTGCTCCTCCCCCCTCCTCCCCCCTACCGTGTGGTTCAATCCCAGGTGTCCTGCTGTTTCATATCCGCCTGCGTGGCTTCATCTCATCTGCTCGTAGGAGGATTTGTTGAAGTCTCCTCCTTCGACGGCAGCACCGAAGTGTGTGTGTGTGTGTGTGTGTGTGTGTGTGTGGTTCTGGTTCACATCCCTGTAATCTCTCTGTATGAATTTACCCCCGGGAGGAAAACTTTTTCTCTGATCTTATTATTGATTGAGGCACACGCTGTCTCTCATAGGTTGGATAAGTGTAGCACGCCGATGTCATGCGTGTGTGTGTGTTTACATTATACACACCTGAATGTACGTTGTGTGTGTTTGTCTCATGTTCTTATCAGGCTGTCACTGGCTTTGTGTGTGTATTGTCTGGTGTATATTATTATTGTGTGTGTGTGTGTGTGTGTGTGTGTGTGTGTGTGTGTATTTACAAGCTACATTTTACCAGCTCCCTCTCATACTCTCCCAATTAGACGGGGACTATGCTTTGAGCCTGTCCCCAGATGGATGGATAGATCAGGGCAGAGTAGGAGTGCAGAAGGAGAGAGGAAGAGGGGGAAATTAAATGAAAGGCAGAGCCCGAGGTAGAGTCTCGGCCTACATTTACCAAAAGCCCACTGGAGGTTGGCTCTGTTCTCTAACTGCTTTTCTTCTTTAGCCTTGACTTGTTCTTCCTCCATTGCTTCTATTCTTTTTTTTCCTTTTCTTTTTGGCTGCACTGCAAATGTAGTTTTCAGTTTTTTCGAGGGCCCACTCTGTGTGTCTCCGTCTGTCTTGTTTGCCCGATTCGCCCAGGACTAATGTATTACTAATGTAGAACGTTGGTTATTTAATTATCACCCTGTCATGTTTTATTTTTCCAGAGGACAGTTCAGACCGGACAAGTTTGACCAAACTGCCCCTGTAATAATATATCCTCATTCAAAATGGAACATCACGGAAATTCCATGTTGCTTATTCCAGATGTGAAGACATTTCACTTTCAAAATAATATTTATTTGAAGCATGAACTGTATGCAGACATCTGCATATTTGCCAATTCATCCCTTTCTTGTGACAAAACAGACCATTCGCATAGACAGAGAGGCACCTCCTGTCCCCCTTCGAAGCGCATCAATGTTTTCGGAGGACGATGGAGTTGACGAGAAAAGCGCCATGTTTCTCTGGCTGGAGTTAGGCTTCTTCTGCCGCATGAAAACCAAACACCAGATTCGTCCTGCGTTTATGTAGCGTACGTGTGCAGTTTGGCGATTGTCCACGTATTCGCATCCCGCGACCTCCCCCAGGCAAATGAATTCTGCCCGAACAGGGCTTTTATCGCTTCTCTTTGTGTAATCCTTTGGAGGCTATGGTGAGGCGGGGGGCGTTTCTTGATTCGTGGCTGAATTCATGCAGGACTGTGTTTGCCACCTTTGGTTGGAGGTTCTTCTGAGAAAAACTTTCAGCATCCCTTGATGTTACCTAGACCTGGTTCATGTTCTTTATGGAAGTTTGGACCCTTCCAAATTACTTTCAAATGTTTTTCTAATAATTTGCATCCATTTTGCCCAGTTCATGCTATGGTTAATTTTGATGTGTGCTTCCATTTTAATTTCAAATCTGGCCGTCGAAGCCAGTTACACAGTTTTCATTGCAACCCCCTAATCAGGGACTTATTTAGACCTGGAACACCAGGTGGGTGCAAATAATAATGAGGTAGAACAGAAGGCAAAGTCCCTGATTAGGGGCTTGCAAGGGAGAAGTGGAGTGGAACTGGCTTCGAGGGCCAGATTTGAATAACGTTGGTCTAATAGGTCAGATATTAGACATATAATTTGTGCCTCTCTAAGTTATGTCCATTGAATTGAATTTCTTTAAACCGTAAAATAAACACATTGACCATACCTATGTCAGCATTTTTAACATAATCCGTAACATGAGTTCATATATTTAAGAAACATTTATGTTGCTGATGCCGATCTCAAGGGTGCTCACAGGAATCATCTCAGAGGAATCATCTCAGAGGAATCATCTGAGCACCTGAGCTCAGTTCGGTGGGTCACGTTGTGTGTAGATTCATGGCAAAAATCATATGGCGTAATCATAAATGAAGTGAAGTGTTCCCAACGCTTTCTGAAGCCACCCTATATTACTGCCGAGTGTGCAATCGAAGCACCCCGGGCAGACTTTCTACCGTGAAAGCAGTTTGGTGTAGTTCGGGCTGTGTAGCTTTGGCATCTGCTACTGGCTGGTGGGCAGCAGCCCAGGAAATGCTTGGGGGCGGGTTCCCATAAACAGTTTAACCCTAGTCCAGGACTAAAATGTATGTCCCATGTGGATTTTCCATTAAGTTTGCTTTTTAGTCCAGGAGCAGGCTAAATCCATGACTGGGAAGCTATGGGTTGTTGTTTCTGGACAGGGGTGACTCAAGGAGCTGGTTGCTCATGACGATAGCTGAGTAATATTCCGCTCATCCATGCGTATGTTGCCATGTCGATAAGGTATACAGCCGATGGGGCTTGTTGATGAAGAGCTGTCTATGGTCTGAAAGCTAAGCACTGTAATCCATTCTCTGCCCTAATAACAACGCTATTTATGTTGGTAGCTAACAGTGTATCTTTTACATATGTTACGTACTAATTGTATTAGGTAAGTTTACTCAGTAAATATGTTTATAAAACTGGATTTTAATGAGCTAAACCATACACAGGAACAATAATGTTATTACGGTTTATTTAGATTCTTAGATTCCTGGAGATCTGTCATCCTATAGGGTGTAACCCACCCTGCTCCTGGAGATCTGTCATCCTATAGGGTTAACCCACCCTGCTCCTGGAGATCTGTCATCCTATAGGGTTAACCCACCCTGCTCCTGGAGATCTGTCATCCTATAGGTTTAACCCACCCTGCTCCTGGAGATCTGTCATCCTATAGGGTTAACCCACCCTGCTCCTGGAGATCTGTCATCCTATAGGTTTAACCCAACCTTCTCCTGGAGATCTGTCATCCTATAGGTTTAACCCACCCTGCTCCTGGAAATCTGTCATCCTATAGGTTTAACCCACCCTGCTCCTGGAGATCTGTCATCCAATAGGTTTACCCCACCTGCTCCTGGAGATCTGTCATCCTATAGGGTTTACCCACCCTGCTCCAGGAGATCTGTCATCCAATAGGGTTTACCCACCCTGCTCCTGGAGATCTGTCATCCTATAAGAACAGGGTTAATTAAAACCCACACAGAATGGTTGATCTCTAAGAACAAGGTTAGTTAAAACCCACAGAATGGTTGATCTCTAGGAACAGGGTTAGTTAAAACCCACAGAATGGTAGATCTCTAAGAACAGGGTTGTTCACCCCAACCCGGCCATATGGAATAGGGAAACCAATTTGAATGCAGGTTTTTGTCATTTAAATAAGTAATAGGTAAATAATGTGTTTCTGGTTAATAGCTTCATGTCATTCACCCAGCCTGCATAGGGACGTTGTACCAAAAGCGATCAAGGTCATTAGACCATTCAATGCATAAGCTCCATCTCAATACACAGGTGCTTTCTGTCCATACACCTTGTAGGTGAGATATTATACACGACTGTTCTATTTATGTCGGTGTCAAATGGCCCCGAAGACACAATTACTTTTTCACATAAAAAAATATTCACCTTACATTATCATAGAACTGTTCAAAAGGCGTGAAACGGTAACTTCGGTTCAATCGGTAGTTATTGTGGAATTTTTCAGTTCTAGCTTTACATTTTCGATTCTGCTTTGTCACTGTGGGTGGAGGAACGTTTCGACAGTTCCAGAATAGCCCAGATCGGCGTGTGAACACATGCCCCAGGGCACAATAGGATGGCAAATCGAGACATACTGGTAGAAGTAAGACGCTGTTATAAATGCTCCTCTTTGACGACATGCATATCTGACTCTGTAGACGTGCATTAGCGTTAGCTATTTTTTGCGTTGTTAATTAGTCCAATGTAGTTAATGGTGTTAAAATGGCCTGAGATTGTGACATTTTTACGGATATATTAGGACACAGACGTCTATTTGGACATCACCCTTCCTGCCTACAGCCAAACCCGGAAGACAGATACATACAGTATAGGATTTGGACAGACAGACAGGCAGAGAGATGTTTATGCGTTAGGCAGACAGACAAGCAGACAGGGTGACTTGTCGCCATTGAAGGTGATGGGCAGTGTGACAGACAGAGAGTCAGACAGACAGACAAACGGGTAGGCAGAGAGGGACAAGCAGGCGGGCAGGACCATGCTCCCGAATACCTGTGTTCAAATTGTGTTCTAAACCATTTCAAATACTTTATCCGGGCTTAATTCAGTTTGATTGGCTTACTGGACCGGTAAACCAGCTGCTAATCTGTACACACTGTCAGGCATCAGGCATCCCAGCCAGGCTAGAGCAAAGGATCGAAGTACTGTGCAGGATTTTTAACTGTACTTGAACCCAGGTGTGAGCGTATCTACCCTGCCTGTGGCCACCTGGTCCCTACATATTGCACTGCTTTGCCGTGCGCGCGGGCCCCGTCATGAGCGCCGGGACATTAGAGCACCTTTGGGATGCGGCCCACGGCCTCCTTTCATCAGATGATGTGACGGCCCGTCGCGCTACTAGCGAAGTTCTGGCCTTACGTGATCAGGGCAGACGATGTGGTTCGTCAGAAACGATTGATGCGCCTCATTAAATTGGTTGAGATGGCAGGGTTGTGT
The DNA here is from genome assembly GCA_016801105.1 of Esox niger. Taxonomy (NCBI): domain Eukaryota; kingdom Metazoa; phylum Chordata; class Actinopteri; order Esociformes; family Esocidae; genus Esox; species Esox niger. The sequence continues at coordinate 7,709 of JACXGJ010012968.1, forward strand.
TACTCAGATCTTCGCAGTCCGACTTGTCTTCTTTTTTCTCCATCCGTCGTATTTTCCTCCCTCCTTCCTGGCCTCTCCCTCCCTCCCTCTCCCTGCCTCTGTTTCATTATCCCTCTCATCTTTGTCGTCTTTCTGGCTCACTCACTTCCGTCCGCCTCCTCCTGTGCGGGAAACTCTCCACCTTGGTCTGTTTCCTTTTCTTTTTATGCGTCCTGGTTTCAACTCCTCCCTTTCTTGTAGTTCGCCTCTGCGAAACGACTTGGAGATTGAACCGAGGGTGATGCCCGACTTCCCTCACTTGCAGTCAAACAGCCCCCTGCAGATGTGCCCCGCTCAGCGTTGTAGTCACGCTATTTACGTCTCCCGGGTAATGCGTTGCGTAGCGACAAGGACCTCACCGCGACAGCTCCCATCCGCGGCCGTGGCTGAGGGCGTGCATCTCTTCCCCGTGTTGTCCCGAAATGACCCTCCCGTTCAGCCCTTCCCCGGTCATCTGCTTTGCCTTCGGGATTTGACTTCCATCCACGCTGCTCCACGCGGGTCACAGGTACTAAATGCTAGAGCTCCGTAATGTCGTCAGCAGCCTGAAACGCCAGCCTGGCGCTTTGCTACCGTATAACCTCTCCCTTTCCGACGGCGGTAAACATACGCGGTGTCCTTCACGAGACCCCGAGGGAGTGTCATGGAAAATGTCACCTGAAAGGAAGTGGCCTGGGGCGGATCAATATCCTGGCGATCACATAGGTCTGTTTCCTGTCTGCCCTGTGACTCAGCGTGCTACATGACACGCGCACGCACGCACACACGCACGCACACGCGCACGCACACACGCACACACACGTTTACCGCATTGACTCGTAGAAAAGGTACAGACACACTCCAATGCCAGCACGCAGAAAAGCAAGCAAGCATGCAAATGTACATACTCCACCAGGATGACATATCACAACAGACCTCTGGAGAGGGCCTGGAAACACAGCAGAACTGTCCAGAGACCAGCAGTGTGCTGCTTACCCTGGCAGGGCCTTTATGCACCTCTTTTTAAGTTACGTAAGTTGTAAGCCGCTTAGGCATTAGATCATACTATCTACCGACATCCATCATGTCACACACATTCCTGACATAAGGGGTGCTGTCTTGCATATTGTGGGGAACTGGACCAAAGGGGAACTGGACCAAAGGCAGAAATATACTTTAAAATATTGTATGTAACTGAATCATCAAGCTTGGAAAGTCAGGCAACTCTAAAAGCATGCACAAACAAGGCAAATGCTAGCCATTTACTCTCAGTTGGTGATGTATTTCTGGACCTTCTAGAAGGTGAAAGGTGTCGTTTGCGTCTAAAATAGTCCCACGCATTGTGATTGGTTGTTTCCACTGTCATTCCAACAAAGCTTCTCTAATCGAGTTGAAGGGCTATCACGTGGGCAGGTTTCTTTTATTCAACTCCTGAGGGCCTAGCTAGACTTTGTCTAATCAGAGACTGCTCAAAAAAGATTTAATTATATTTTCTCCTTGGTATCAAGCCTTCTCTTTCCAACACAAACTAAAGAGATTGAATTGGAAAACCATTAAAAGTGGAAGACAAAAAATTATTACATCAGTAAAAAAGGTATTTGATAATACAGAATGGTAATATTTTTAAAAACATACAGATCTAGAACAAATTGCAAAATGATCAGTGTCTCGGGTTTTACTTCATAGATATGGTCTTGAGTAAAAGGAACAGTTTGGTTTTATTCTATAAACAACTGACAACATTAGTTCCAAATTCCAAATAAAAATATTGTCATTAATAGTATTTATTTGTAGAAAATTACAAAATACTAATGTTTTAACTTAGAAAGAGATTAGAAATCAATATTTAGTGGAATAACACAGATGTTTAGTGGAATAGCACATTTAGTGGAATAGCACAGCTTTCGTGCGTCTTGGCATGCTCTCCAACAGTCTGTCACGTTGCTGTTGGGTGACTTTATGCCATGTTTCGAACCGTCCTCGCCGTGCACTTCACCTCAGCTGCTGTTTGCCATTCTTTTTGAATTCACTTGTTGTCATCCTACGGTTGTTGAGTGACATTCGAATGAGTTGACGGTCATCTCGGTCAGTGGACAGTTGTTTTCACCCTCTGCCAGTCTGACGCTTAGTTGTTCCAAATGTCTGTTGCTTGACCTTTTTCTTATGAACCGCTGTCTTTGAAACTGACTGTATACCACTGCCAGTAAAACCAGAACCCATCTTTTCCTCACTCAAAGTATTTCTTTGCAACTCTTGTCACGCTGAAAAGTTGTTTTATTCAACTTACATTTGAGGTAGTACTTGCACTGCTTTTCCAACCAGCTGGTCCTACTAGTGATGACCACAGCATAGGTTTTCACCTAATAAGTACCTTATTAAGTACAATGAGGTGTGCCTGTGTTGGAATTTAACAGACACTGGAATGTAATGGCTGCCATACATGTAGAGAAGCTAATTAAAGAAACATTTGGAGTGGTCTCGTAATTTTTTCAAAAGTTATGTATTTTTGTCCGTCCATAGGCATTCCCTGAAGGCCCAGATGGGTCCTCCTTGCTTCTGTGTGCGTTCGAAAGCATTTAAAGAGACCATAAAACATAATGAAGGGTGTCTTCTGAAGAGGGTGTTTCTGTCCCATTCATTTATATTTCGGGGCGCGCGCACGTGTGTGTCTAAAGGCTTCAGCTGGTGTGTGGGTGCACAACTGTGTAAATTAAAGATGATATTCTAGGCAATGACGACAATTATGGGGGGGAGGTGAAGAAGGGGAGGTGGTGAGTCAAATGTGTCGAGTTAATGTGTGCGCCCCTAGTGGTGCCCTATTCCCTTTGTGATGCACTCCTTTTGACCCCGCTCCATATGCCTCCTTTTGAAAATAGCCTACTCTGTTGATAGTAGGGCGGCATTTGGGAGTCACCCTGAGTCAGGCAGTGCTCTATGGCCTGACTGGATTTTAGCTTCATCACCAGTATCACTGTGCGCACAGTTGGTGTCTCGTGTGTGGTTTGTTTCGGAGGTTGTTGAACGTTGTTTTATAGCGATGTCTGTGCGTGTGTGTCTTCGCGTGTGCGTGTTTGCTGCACTAATGGCAGTTTGGGAGGTTGTTATACCGTGTTTTATAGTGATGTCTTCGCGTGTGCGTGTTTGCTGCACTAATGGCAGTTTGGGAGGTTGTTATACTGTGTTTTATAGTGATGTCTGTGCGTGTGCGTGTTTGCTACACTAATGGCAGTTTGGGAGGTTGTTATACCGTGTTTTATAGTGATGTCTTCGCGTGTGCGTGTTTGCTGCACTAATGGCAGTTTGGGAGGTTGTTATACCGTGTTTTATAGCAATGTCTGTGCGTGTGCGTGTTTGCTACACTAATGGCAGTTTGGGAGGTTGTTATACCGTGTTTTATAGCGATGTCTGTGAGTGTACGTGTTTGCTACACTAATGGCAGTTTGGGAGGTTGTTATACTGTGTTTTATAGCGATGTCTGTGCGTGTGCGTGTTTGCTGCACTAATGGCAGTTTGGGAGGTTGTTGTACCGTGTTTTATAGCGATGTCTGTGCGTGTGCGTGTTTGCTACACTAATGGCAGTTTGGGAGGTTGTTATACTGTGTTTTATAGCGATGTCTCTGCGTGTGCGTTTGCTACACTAATGGCAGATTGCCAGTCCGCCTGCAGGGAAGATAATTGCTTGTCACACAAGTCATTACCACTGATTTGAACTTTTTGACCTGGTGACAGCGGGCAGATTGGGGACAGGAAAAAACAAGGATGTGATTGGCCGCTCCTCTATCTAGAGCAACACGCAGGGCTCCTCACTACCTTATCATCCCTCCAACTCACTCGCTCTTTCTGTTTATCAATCTTCCTCTCTCTCGTTCTATATTCTTCTTTTCCTCATTCTGTCACTCTTCTTCTCTTTCCCCTCGCTCTGAAACTCAGTTCCTCCTCTAAAACAGAACAGAGAATAGAGTTATACTCTTCGAAAGGCTGGTTTTTAAATAGGCCTGTGTGTGTGTGCATCATAGTGTTCCAGCCAAAGACTTTGGAGATGGAACAGAGCCCTAGTATTTTAGCTGCAGGCTTCATTGACTTTCCATTTTGATTTAGTAATGTGGAAACACACACACACGCACACACTGTCAACTTGCCTTTTTTCTCATCAGTTGCTATCACAGCTTTCTCTGTTACTCCAGCTGATGGACTGAGCCCACTGACAGAGAGAGACAGCATGGGCCATTGATTCTCTACATCTCACACAACCACCCACTGATAAGCTGCTAACTAACTGTCCTGTACTGTCAGACTGGCTGAGCTCTGCTGTCAGGCTGACTGACTAACCAGCTGGCTGACTGACTAACTTACCGGCTGACTGTCTGACTGACTCCCTCCCTCCGGTGGAGCTTGTACCCTAGTGATGTTTTACGACAGATTATAATGGATTCTGAGCAGCTGCCCCCACACGACATCTGCTGCTTCATCATGATGATGATCATCATCATCATCATGTTTCATACTCTGGGGATTTTATGTCTGTTTGACCACATAAGGCAAGGGTCACGTGTCAGAAAACACAGCATGGGCCATTGATCTCCATAAATCACCGATCACACTAGACTGGCAGGCAACGAGGATGTCAGTTACTGACGGACTGACTGACATTGTCTAGCTAGCTAGTTAGCATACTGACACAGGCTAGCTCGCTAGTTATCTTACTGACACAGGCTTGCTCGCTAGTTATCTTACTGACACAGGCTAACTCGCTAGTTTTCTGACTGACCAACACAGGCAAGCTTGCTAGCTAGCTGACTGCCACTGTCCGACTGATGGAGTGACTCACTGCCACCAGCTGAGCCTGGATTCAATGGATTATGATATAGCAGATTAGAAAGGATTATATGACAGACTATGGATTATAAAGCTGCCCACTCACCAGTTTATTCGATTTTTTTTCATTGGCGTTAGCAAGTGATCAACATAGCAATTCAGTCTTAATGGGAGGGAATGTCATGCTAATCACTTTGCACTTTCAACACATGGTGAGTTATTCCATCTGTAGCTTAATAAAATACATGCTCTCCTGATGTTGAGATGACCGCAGAACATTGCATGATATTTTTACTTCAATATTATGATTGTTCTGCTATAATTGACATTTTTAAGATACAATGCCCTCCAGAAATATTGGCACACTGGGTAAATATGAACAAAAAAGGCTCTGGGAGAATGTCATTGTTATTTATCGTCATGATCTCACACATACGAATATAACCTTTAATTGAGTGAAAATCTGGAGACAGCAGCTTAGACTGTTGGACCACTTTAGGCCACATGTGATGGTTGTTCTATCAATATTTGTGCATAACAGCGTTTCCCAAATAACTGCTAACATAAATCTGTTTTTTTTCCGGTCTCAAAAATATCCATCCATGTGACATAGACGAATTTAACGCTGTTGCACGGCTGCTTCTGTTTACTGTTGACTGTCTCAGCCTGTCTATATCTTCACACGCCGTACTTACATAAAATCTGTTGAAACGTGGCTAATGATAGTTATAGAGGTGGAAACCGGCTCAAGATGTGTTCACTGCTCGCTTAGGTGGAGTGTGACTCGCGTGTTGTCATGGTAACAGTGCCCCCCCCCCCCACACACACACACACACACATCCTCCTTGTGCGTGTTGCTTCTTGTTCGGGTCACCGCTGATGAAAGGAAAGAAGGGATTCCTGTTTTAATGTACCTAGGTAGATAACTGGATGAATAAATAGAGGAGAAGTCTCATGTCGTCTGTGGACACCGCAGGTTTGTCTGGGGTCTGGTCGTTAAGGATCATCAGCACTGAAGACGGTCAACATTATCAGGTTTTGCTGGGGTCTGGTCGTTAAGGATCATCAGCACTGAAGACGGTCAACATTATCTGTGCATCCCTGTCAACAGGGTGGAAAGCGCTAGACGATATTCTGTCAAACCATTACACTGTTTGGTGCAAGTGGGTTTTTGGCTCGGTGCACATGAGGCTGGTACCGGACCTGCCTGTTGATTTACGGTGGTCTTCCGAGAGACAGTGTGCGATGGCACGCACGCACGCACGCACGCACTCTCGCTAAACCAGAGCAAGAGTATTCAGTCCGTGCTGCGTGACCGTGACAGGAGGGATTTACCTTGTCACTCAGCATTCTGCAGAACCAGAGAGGAAGAACACACACAGAACTCACCCCCTTCCTTTCTCACTCTTGCTAGGAGAGTGTCAGTCCTCTAATCTCTCCGTATGTGATTCCCTTCTTTGTTTCTTTTTTATCAACTTCTATCTCTGGGCTACATCCGTCTGACAAAAGTTAATCTACACTTTATGATAGAAGAATGAACATAGTTCCAGTCCATGAATGAGTCGTCACTTTAATTCTCTGTCAGGCTCCGGCCTGAACGTCTGATGTGGCTGAACTGAAATCTGAAGGAAGTGTCTCCCTGTTCCTTCACATTTTACATTCTTTTCGACACCAGTAGTCTCCGCCCTTTTCTCTCAGTTCTTCACATGCCCTCCAATTTCTCTCTTCTCGCTTCTTACTGTTCCCCTCCCCCTCTTTATCTCTTTCTCTGGGTTTGAAAGGAAAGTGATTGGTTCTCCTGATGTGAGAATCCTGTCTGAACCCATGAAGACACTAAGCTTTCTCCACCAGGCCCTCCATTCTAGACAAACAGCATTCATAATTTAGATGGTATGTGCTCATTTAGAAGGTCACTGTGGGGTGCCCTACGCGTCAAGGGTTCTCAATCTATAGGTCAGGACCCGAAGTGGACCCCTTGCATGTGATTGGTGGACGGTTTGATGAGAGCATGTCTAATCACATTACAACTTGTCATATTATTTGGGGTTGTTTCACTGGGGGAATGTTCAATATCACGCTCTGAAATACTTGAAGCGTATTTCCTTCTATACTCTCTAGCATTATTGATTGTGTGACACATTGTGAATGGTATTGCTGTTATCAGACCAAATAGAAAAATTTGAACCACAAATATATAGAAGGACGGGGGGACTGGAATGACTCAGGAAGCTTTCTCTCCATCTCAGTGTTTCTTTAATTCTTCCCCTGTCCTCGGAGAGCTTTAGAGTTGAATGGTGTTAAGCCACTTCCACTCTCCTAACCAAACCTAATGCATTTCCTTTAAATATTTCACTACCCTCCTCGCCAAAATGAGTGTGTGTGTGTGTGTGTGTGTTTGCGTATGTGTGTTCCACTAGGCTTGACGGGGCTGGCCTGGGCCCCACAGAGAGACATGGCTG
>JACXGJ010012969.1:0-17056 GCA_016801105.1 Esox niger
GATGGAGTCAGTGTGATTTGACATGATGGAGTCAGTGTGATATGACATGATGGAGTCAGTGTGATTTGACATGATGGAGTCAGTGTGATTTGACGCGATGGAGTCAGTGTGATATGACATAATGGAGTCAGTGTGATTTGACATGATGGAGTTAGTGTGATTTGACATGATGGAGTCAGTGTTATTTGGCATGATGGAGTCAGTGTGATATGACATAATGGAGTCGGTGTGATTTAACGTGATGGAGTCAGTGTGATTTGACACGTGTCTGTGTGATTTAACGTGATGGAGTCAAGTGTGATTTGACACGTGTCAGTGTGATTTGACATGATGGAGTCAGTGTGATTTGACATGATGGAGTCAGTGTGATATGACATGATGGAGTCATTGTGATATGACATAATGGAGTCGGTGTGATTTAACGCGATGGAGTCAGTGTGATTTGACATGATGGAGTCAGTGTGATTTGACATGATGGAGTCAGTGTGATTTGACATGATGGAGTCAGTGTGTTATGACATGATGGAGTCTGTGTGATATGTCATAATGGAGTCGGTGATATTTAACGCGTTGCAGTCAGTGTGATTTGACATGATGGAGTCAGTGTGATATGACATGATGGAGTCAGTGTGATTTGACATGATGGAGTTGGTCTGATTTTACATGATGGAGTCAGTGTGATTTGACACTTGCTACTATGTTTTTTGTTCAGATATGGAGCAATGAAAAATTCTGTAATAATAATTAGATGTATGTAGCCTGTCAAGACATGTGGACATATGGAGCCAGGCCAGATCTGTCCAGACCAGAAAATCTACTTGTTTGATTTGAAACCCAAACGTTTAGAAAATACAGCCAAAATAAGAAAAAAATACTTCCATGTCCCTATAATTACAGAGGGCACTGCATGTTACCACATTCAGTGTTAAAGGCATCTGTCAGACCATGAGGTTAAAGATGTCTCTGCAATGGCAATGTCTGAAATGGCATCATTTTTACTGTGAAGTGCATTGCTTTTGAATGAGCAGAACTTTGTCTGGCCCTGGTTAAGGGTGGTAGACTTTTTGGTTTTAGGGTGCGATTAAGGACACAGCCTAGACCAGTTGGGCTGGACTGGCTCCCTGGAGATAGCAGGGGGCTGAACACAGATGTTCCATTCACTGTGACAGTGTGACATGGTGCAGTGGGTGGGCATGCTGTCTGGGACCTAAGAGGAACTGAAATATTCGACACCCAGGCTAAGTGCTGGTGCAGTGGCTGAACTAGAGTACTATGGCTTTTCCCTCAACACCTCCCCCATGTCTGTCTGACTGTCTGACTGTCTGTATGTCAAAAGTCAAGACCATATGTTGTTATAAAGAGCAATTTCCACTAGAAGGCTGATGATCGCTTTTCCATAGCAAAAATACCCTGCGACTTCCTCTAGGCTTGGTCAATGATATAACCTTGACCAAAAGGATAGATGCATCCCCTGTCAATACTGGCATTGTTTCCAGTTACCAATTGCTCACTTTCATATCAGATTATTTATTTACATTTGAGTTTAGATATGGCAGTAACATTCATACTGTACAACTAAATGTGATATTTACGTGTAGTTCCAGGTAGTTATCTTACAACCCTGTTGTCCCAAAAAAGTTGGGACGCTGTGTAAAATGGAAAGAAAACAGAATGCCATGATGCGCAAATAATTTACACCCTATATTCAATAGAAAATAGTACAGAGACAACATGTTAAATGTTTGAACTGAGGAATGTTGTTGTTTCTTGGAAAATGTAATCATGTATAGTCTGGAAATGTTGTTTTATGCTAAAACATGTGACTGTGTGAGCAAATAGTGCCAAAATTCAAGAATGATGTATTACAATGTAAAATTGTTAAGATTTGGGGAATTTCATCATCTGCTGTAAATTATATCATTAAAAGATTCAGAAAATCTGGAGACATCTCTATAGTCAAGGGACAAGGGCGAAAACCAATATTGAATTATTTCAGCAGGACAATGCCAAACTACATTCTGCACGTTCAGTTGCTTAACTGGCCTGCTTGAAGTCTAGACTATACCCCTATTGAAAACATTTGGCGCATTCTGAAATGACAATTACAGCAAAGGAGACCCTGAATTGTTGAGCTGCTGCAATCCTATATAATGCAAGAATGGAACAACATTCCACTTTCAAAAATACAGCAATTGGTCTCCGCAGTTCCCAAATTTCCTAAAGTGTTGTTAGAAGAAAAGGTGATGCAACCCAGTGGTAAAGATGACTCTGTCCCAACTTTTTTTAAATATGTTGCTGGCATCAAATTCAAAATGGGCATGTATTTTTCCAAAAACAATACAATTTCTCAGTTTCTTCATATGTTGTCGTACTATTTTCTGTTAAATATATGTATAAATTATTTGCACATCATTTCATTCAGTTTGCATTAGCATTTTACGCAGCGTCCCAACTCATTTGGAAATGGGATTGTAGATCTAGAATACAGAATGCAAGTATAGTCCAAGTTTGCTCTTTATATTTTTCCTCACCATAAGGTTAAACACACAGTTGACATGAATAGATTGAGACGATATCATCAATTATTATTAAGCAAGCTGTGTTGCCTTGGGTGCTCGGATAGTATCAAATTGGTCTGTTGAATTGCCTTTTGTATTTTAATAGTGCTGCAGTGACTCTAGATCAGGATACTGGAACTGGTCATTTTTACACCGGTCTTCCACTAGCAGCCCCATTAACCCCAGTGAGACCTGGGTGTGTGTAAATGTAAACAGCAAATAAAGGTGATTCTGATCCTCAATATAAGGCTGTAAAACTACAAATCGGAGGCTGTAAAACGTCCATTGAACCACAACCAATTTGCTCTGTTTAATTACTGTGATTACATATGCACTGTGGCTTTTAGGACACTGAATTCCCTAGAGAGCATGAGCAGGATCATTTAGGTCATTGTCTTGTAAAAGTGCATCTTACCCCGAGTAAGACGCCCTTCCCCCAAATCAAACTGGGTTTACAGATCCTCCACCGTGGAATGGAGCCCACCAAGATCACCAACCCCCACTACCCTTCACTCCCTCCCTCCAGCTCCACTTCCCTCTCATTTCCTTCTCCCTCAATAACACTTTCAACGGGTTCAATTAACACATGACTCGACCCTGCCGCCCAGTGAAATCCCCTTTGAGATAGCTGAGGATTGCACTCGGTTGCCTCTGCTTCCACTTGGAGCCAGGAAAGGAATAAGAATCTCTGCAGCTGACACCGTCTCTGTTCCAGAATGTGCCATATACAGTAGACCTGGGCCCAATATGATGTGTTCCAAAAACGACTCTCTGAGAGGAATGTATTCATTGAAGGAAAGAGTGAGGCAGAGATTTTGCTTGGGTAGATTCTTTTCACGTATGACTATGTTAAATTCTTGTAAGCTTCTTTCAAGACTTGCCAAGACTTTTGTGTTTCCTATACAGCTTCAATTATGTTAAGTGTCTGGGCTCTCAGGGTGGTCAGCTCTGTAAATAAAATAAATTGGCTTTAAAAAAGTTTAACAAAAAAATGTATGTATAAAAAAAAGTTGATTTGAATAAGAATGTATAGTCATTGCCAAAAAATGTTGAAAAGTGAATTTTTCATGGTGAGTTAGTGAAACTTTATTTTGAGTGTGAAACGTTTATTTTGAGTGTGCAATACTTAAACCATGAAGTTGTACAACTAACAAACATTAAGTTTATGTAACTTAAAAGTCATGCTTTAAACAAATAAGCACCTGTCAACTAAAAGACTTTGAACCTATACTGGTAAAACCAACTGGTGCTACTGCAATTCTGATACAATGCATTGAAACATCTAAAAACATTGTGTCCCAAACTGTCCAAGGATTGAATCAACATTACAATCTTCAAAGTAAAAGATCACTCCTTGGGTTCTCCACAAATATTAAGTATTTGTATGACATTCTATCACTCCAATAACATTTTTGAAAGCATAAATGTAAGCAATGCACAACCTGTCCACTCCATGGTACAAATTTGAATATGAATAGAACATTGTAGCAATAATTGCGACAGCAAATAGACAAGTACTGTTTCACAAAAGTATCAGACTTTTCCCCAGTAAAATGAATAGTACAATAATGATTGCTGTCTGAAAGCTGATGACTCTACACTGGTCTTACTCAGAAGACTGTTTCAGAGTTAGCAGTTTTGGTGAGAGGGTTTTGTTTCTCAGTCCAATGCATCACAGTTTGGATGAAATGAATTGTAGTGTATTTGTCATGCATTTGGAGTATGTAAATAAAGATTGAATTGATATTTTTCGAATTCCTTCAAATCCACATGAAAAGCATATGTAAGTCCGCATAACAGGCATACTGCCTGTGGGAAGTTTCTAATATTGTCAATGACACTACCTGCCTGAAGTACGATGGTATTGGAGTTGGGCTGGAGGTGCAGTGAGCCTGGACCCGGCTGTGGATTCTTCATTCTGAACAGTCAACATACCAATTGTGATGGATGCTTGGGTCTCCTCTCACTGTATCCTGCAAGGAAACACATGTTCGTTACAGTAGCAAGTTATGTTTGCTATCTATTGGATTTGCTCATTATATAAACATTCATTTATAGTGTTAGTATTTGCCAGAGAATAGAGCTCTTAATATAAATGCATGCTGCATTGTAACACTGTAGCCAAAGAGATATAGATGGTATGAATTAACTAAATGTATGGAACCATATCTGAATACTGAAAATGTTTGAACTGTGACACTGATTTTTCACTTTAGACAGTCTTTGCTATTTGTCTGAAATCTGGGAGCCCTGAGCAAATGAAATAACCATATTGGCACTGTGCTTAATGCCATCCATGCAGACAAAAGGTTCTACAGGGACTGTGTTCTGCTGGGCATTCCTGTGTAGGAGAGTGACAGTTCCGCACATTTTCGGGAAATAAAGCAACCATCTCAGACTTCTTTTAACAGATGGCTTGAAAAAGAAGGTTATAGCAATATGGAAGGTTGTCATTTTCTTGTGTCTGAGAGCTAAAGTAAAGTCTATGTTGTTGAAATTGCAAGCGTGACCCACAACATTTAGAAATGCATTGTCCACACATCAGATAATGGACCAACATTTTTTATTAATTTAGGGTGGTGCTCAATGTAGTGATACTTCGACCATAGTTTTTCATTTGTGAAAACGTTTTGAAATACAACTCTATGTTCTGCGATCTTGCATTCAGCACTACACCAACTCCTCTGTAAAGCCTGTAGACAATGGCAGTTCCACTATATCTTTTAAGTTCATTAATACCTCCCAAGTTTCATCCCCCTCAGGAATGTGATGACCACTCAGTAATGGCAGAAGTTGAAGCGTTACATTTTTGTGACAATTTCCTCCAATTGTTCCTTTGGAGGAAAGTTTTTTTGCAATGAACTGGGGTTGAGTTGTTCTGTCTGAAAATGTATACGGAAAAAATGTAATAGCCACATTCAGGGTCTGAAGTGATATCAGTGCCTTTAAGCACAAGGCCAATTCAGCTGGAACGACACCCTCTGGAAGATCATGCAAAAAGTCTTGTGGGCAACCATCGACCACATGAACATTTTCCAAGCTTTCACTAAGTGGACAGCTCCCTTTCACACCATATTGTTGAGCCATTGTAGCATCCTGCAGTACATCCTGCACATCTGTCATGATTTTCTTTTGTTCTTGAATGGAATGAGCCTGTCTGCACTTCCTTGTGTTGAATTTCCTTCTGCTTGGCCGTACAGAATCGAAAAATCTGGCTAACTGTGAAGCTTTCAAAGAACCCTCCCAAAGAATGGCCAACTAAATCGTCTGCTGCGACAAATAATACAATGCCTTTCATGAAACTCCCAGTTTTGCAACATATACACCATGTTGCTCAAGAGAAATAAGGTCTTGAAAGAGAGGGTGAAGAATTTCACCATTACCATATATGTAGATGGTATTGACCTTGCAAAGCTGAGCAAGTTGAAGGGAATGAAAAGAAGAGCGATATTTCGGGTCCAGATCGCCTTCCGAGGTACCCAGGAGACGGCACATAGCTTGTGTTTTTTATTTGAAGTGGTTAGCCACCTCAAAATCATCTATGTACAAGAAAAGAGCAAAACTGAATTTTGCTCTGTCAAGAGAGAATTGTCTATGAAGTGGGAATCATCTTTGTGAGATTTATATCTTGTGATAAATTTGTCTCAGATGACATAGCCTTATCCAGAATGTCTCCATTGCTTAGCAATGTCTGCAGCATTGTTAGTATGGGGACAATTACGACGAGCAGACCGTTACTGTCTGCTCGTCGTTTTTCAGGAGTCTCTCAACAGGCATTGCAACTGAGAATTCTCTTAAAATGTATGATGTTCGCTTGCAAGCAGTTGACAATGATTCTTCAGGAGAAGTGGATTTCAGGAAAACACTTTTCAGTAAATTTTCAGCAACTTCTCTAGTCAGCTTCAGTGCAAGGCTCGCACAGCTGACAGTGGAATGCAGTTTCACTCACTATCGTTAAATCCTTTTGAGTGTGCCATGACGGCATTAACATTTTTAAATGTTCACAGGCATTCCTCATGAAGGCATGGGAGATGTGGTATCCGAGGCACTCACGTTTTAAGCGGTAAAGCTTTAATAAGTTGCCTCCCTTGTGCAGTACTTACAGGTCCACTGCATTGGAAGTTTGTGGTTTGCGTCATAAATATGAAAATAAAGAAATGATAATCAAACACCATGAAACAAACCAAAAAAATCATTATTGTGACTGTTGAATTATTAGCAACTAGTACCGGTGGAGTGGGCTGCTAAGTATTGCAACTGGTAATAAACGGGTAAAATGATTGTGGTTTGGAAATGTTCGTTTTGGTTTTATGTTGAAAAGAAAAGTGGCGAGGGACCACTACTGAAGGTGGTGCTGCACCTTTTCCAGTTCAGGGGGAGAACACACAGTTTTTTTACAACAGCCTGTTCACACAAATAATTTGTGTATTACTATTTTTTCCCAAATGTTTGTTTTTATATGCATAAGTATTAGGTAAATGCCGAATGTAAAAGTGCATGTTAAATCAGTGAGTAAAGAAATCAAGAGAAACGTTATTTTTGGGTGCTTCAAATTCATGTTTTGAACTGGAAACAGTGCTTTTGTAACTGGGAAGTTTGGCGAGAATAATGCTTTTTAACTGGCAGTGATGGGAGAATAGTGCTTTCATAACAGGGAAATATCTTCTGATTTTTTTTTCTTTATTCACTCATCAAACAACTTTCACCCACTCTCAAACATGAACAGGATTTAACTTCCTTATTTACTCAAACTGGACAAAAAAATTAATAAATATGTTGTACAGCACAGAAGCGAAGCTTCATACATCTAAGCGGCTGTTTTTCTAATCTGAAATGGTACTGAAGCTTTGTTACGACCTGTCTCAAGGCGTGTACCGAAGCGGCACTTCAAGCTTCCCATCAATTGGTGGTGGTGGTAGAAAGGGTGTGACCTATAATCCACAAAGACAGTTCCCGGTATTGAAATGTGGACATCCTGGACATAACAACCCTGTTTAAAATGCAGCAAGAGGTGATTTACTGGACCAATTATAAAATATGAATAAATAGGGTGCAGGTTTAAAATACTGGAATTACCTTTTTAAGTTTTCTTAGTCATGGGTTAATAACTTTTCTTCTCATGAGCAAAGTTGCAACAGGATTTCAACACATGGTGTTGGTGTCAGCAATATTTAGCTAGCTAAATTTACATTTGCTAGCTAACTTTATCCCTAACAAGAAAGCATATAAACCCGGTGCCGAATTAACGTTACAACAAGACAACAACACAGTTTGGCAAGTAGTGATGGGTCTCTCGTGAACTATTTGTTCTTTTTGAACAAATCTTTTTGGTGATTCATCTCAGTAGGATCTTCAAATCTTGTTCACCGGAAGGAACGATGAACAAAATGAATGGTGATCCATGGCTCCTTCGGATCTTTGAATCTTGTTAACCAGAAGGAATGATAAACGATGATCCATGGTTCTTTTGAATCATCGAATCTAGTTCACCGGAAGGAACGATGAACTAAATGAATGATGATCCACGGATATTTCGGCACTATGGGTCACCGGAAGAAACGGTGGAAGGCAAACGACTGATGAGGAAATAAGTATTTCAGTCTTTCGCATTTCCCAGTATCTCATTTATTGTCATCCTTAATGTTCCAAAGTGAGAAACGTTAGCTACAAAAAAGATAAGGACAGTAGGCTGTTATTCAGCTGTCAAGTGATTGTTATTGTCACGTTCTGGCACAGCAGCCAGCCATGAAATCAAACGCCCTCTCCCTCACTTCATCATGGACACTTGTTTTGTTTGATTATTGCCTGTTTTCCCTGTTCACAAAGTTTATAATTTTAAGACAAATATAATTACGTTTAGAATGAACTTTTATTAATATTTTCTAATATTTTCCTACGATCTAAATTGGACCTTGATATCGACTGTGGACAATGAGCTACGCGTTTTTTGGACAGAAATGTAAGCCCCCCAAAATGTATGCAGTCAGAAGCTTTTAAATCTTCTAATAATACACATAATGAACATGGTTAGTTGATGGCTGTTAATCATGATTTGTTGTAGCATTTACACTTAACAGTGGGACTACGGTTGCTTCCTATTCACTTCTTTATGACAAGTGTAGCCGGACTTCGACAGTGATTGGAGTGGGCAGGCTGACTCAAATGAACGAAATGAGTCAAAAGATTTTGTATTTTTAGTAAACAGTTTGAAAAGATCTGGATCACTAGAGTCAAACTTCCCATCGCTATTGGCAGGAGTTAAATATTTTTTTCCTCAAATCTGTATGCTAAGCACAAAAATCACGATAGTACCAGGGCCGCTGCGGGTGAAGAGATGTCCATCTGCACCTGGGCAATCTCAAGCATTTTACAGAAAGCGACGGAATGCGCCAAGTAGATGAGGTCTGATCTCAATGTACTTGCCTAAACTCAAGTATATTGAGTTGGTCAGTGTTTGTGTCCCGAAATGACAAATTACCCATTTAAAATGAGTGTTAATATCATGTTGATTAAAACTGAGTTAGGTTCACTTATATTTATTGTATCCCATGTTTGAAATTACAGTGCATCTAATACTGTGAGTGTTCCTGGAAATCTTCTGATTTCCACTCCAAGTAGGTGTACACAAGTTGAACTCTGCACAAAATGATAAGGAAATATGCAGTTCCTTCTTTCAGCAGTGAGACTTTTCCAACAATGTCTGCTGAATAATGTCCAAAAGCACATTCACTCAAAACACTGGAACAAAGCAGTCGAAATTACAGATGTCTAGCTTTCACACAATTGGACAACACAGTTAAGTATAGGCCTTGTTGGTACGGTACAGTAGCTTCCCCAAAACCAATAATACATTTTTACTGTGGAATATCATATCAAATGTCATGCTGGTTTGATTCTCAAGAATATTTACCCTGTCTCTAAACAAATTCTCAAGTACTATAGCTAAATCAGCTTAAGGAAACATTTGAACCACTGTTAAGTCATCATTAGTATGTCTGTCTTCTCTTTTTATTCCCTCTCCTCACCACTACTCTCTCCTAAAAGATAATCCAGATATGTTTGCACAGGGAGGCTGGCCCACCCACCTAGTCTTGTGTCAGCTTGAGGGAAATGCATTAAGTGTTCTCTTCCCAGCACAGGTTGTCACATACAGCGCTGCTCCCTGTCTCCATCTCCTCCCCCCACACTCCACCTCCCGCTGTACTGGGTTTAAGTGAGGGTTTGGGGGAATCACCAAGCCCTACCTGGCAATTTCATGCAAATGAGAGAGTCCGTTCTCTCCTCTACAGAAATGGAAGGTACCCCGTCAGTCCGGAAGACTGGTCAGCAAATTGTCCACAGCCCTGTTGCATTCAGATCAGTCCTCCTCTGAATATGGTCAGCCCACTGCGTAGGTTTTATGTCCTGCTGTCTCTGTTCAGGTATATCTATATTTCCCCTGGGTTTGTTGTTTCAGTTTGTCTAATCCTGGCCCAAGAGACAAACCACAAATGCCTACTGAAGTGGTAACCAGGCAGTCAGACGGCCAGGTGTAAAGTGAGGGGAATGCAGTTGGCCATGTGTATTTTTAAATGGAAACAAATCTAGTTGTTCTTCAGTACTGTAATCATTTGTGGTGACTGATGTCAGTGTGCTTCTGTGTAGATGTTGTTGCCCTGTTCAGACCTTTTTTAAATGTTATTATGGCTTTTAAGTACCACCACGAGCATTGCATATTGTCCTTAAAATAGATGGCCACCTTTCATCCATGACCTGTCCTGATGGAATTTATTGCACTGAACAAAATTCTTAATGCAACATTCACATGTTCAAATATCTGACCAAGTTACAGTACATAAGGAAATCTGTCAGTTGAGATTTAATCTATGGATTTCAATAGAAAATGTTTTGGTTTTAGTTGATTCAACATGGGACCAACAATTTACATGATTCCTGTCTAGTTTTTTTTACCAGGAATGCAAGCCTCTGAGTTAGTGGAATATTTCTTATGCCAAGATAATTAAAACAGTTTGCTGGGAGAGTACTGGCAGCCAGACTGAATACAATGTAATCGTTCCGAATATGGGTGTCAGTACTACTGCAATCATTCCTGTTAGCCAAAGCCTGTGTGTAGCCAATAAGTATACTTTGGATCAGAATTTAGAGGTCTGTATGGTTTGTAGAATCCCCAGAAAGACGCCAAGCCTGCAGTACACTGCCGGTATGCTGCTCAAAGGGGGAGCAGTTGTGAGACATCAGGGATATAAGCCAATAGTCAGCTCAGGCAACAACAGGTCAGTGGGAGAGTCACAGTAAATTAGTACTGCACGGAAAACCACTCGTGTCCCAGGAGAACGGGATCTCTTCAGTCCAGAAAGCAAAAGAACGGCGACACTGATCTTCTCTTGAATTCATCCAGGGAGCTGAGTGGAAATGGATGGAGAGTGAGTTACTTTCTCCATTAAAAGTTAACTTGTACAATCCATGTGTTGCACCTATAGGATATCTGAAGAGCTAACAGACACAGGCCAGATCAGATTAAGCGCTGTGAAAAAAGAAATCTCAGACAAATAGCCGGCTCCCATTTTCTTTCATTGACATTGTCGAATGATAGGATCCCATTTTCCTTTGTTGAATTGGTCCAATGATAGTAAGAAAGAGAGAAAAGAGAGAGCACAGAGATTGTCATCTGTTAAAGCTGCATGTCCTCCAAAGCCCTAGACACTGAGAGTGGCAGCGCTTGTCTTTCTAGTCATGTGGTAGCAGAGGATGTTCGCCAGCCCCTCATGGGAACCGAGGGGATTTGCTTGTTTGTTTCAGTTTTATATGTTCAGATCACATTACGGATGCGCTTATTGATTTTTAATACCGCACATGTCTGGAAAATCTCAAGCTGAGGGCTCAGAGGGAAGCAAGGGGGTGGGAGGGAAGGAAATGGGTGAATGAGGGAGGGGAGGCCCTGATAAAAAAAGACAGCTGTTTGGTGGAGAGTGTGAAGTAATTTGTCACTCTCATCATGGTGGGTGGGGAGGGAGGGAGCTCACTGGGTGATGATCCGTCCCTAGAGATTTCCTTTCCTTCATTGCACTGCAGCTCAGATCTTGTCTTGATTCAGCCTGAGATGTGATACAAATAAAATGCTGTTAACTCACTAAGTCACATTGAGCTCTGTGTATTTACGATCCCTATCCACCATCCCAAGCAGTCAGTACTAACATAATGGAATGACAGGGCTGCTGCTGGCTGAGTCCCTGTCTGGTCCAGTCATATTGGCCTGGTTCAGTTTTGCAATTTGCAGGGAATTTCCCAGGAGCAGAATGATTGAAGTTAAACAAAAACATATTTTTGACAAAAAAGACAATGATTCAAGTTAAACAAAATATACTCCATGCATATACTCCAAGGGAAATGTTTTTAAAATATCCACAGAATATTGTATAGTGCATCAAGTTTGGTGACAGAATGACTGTAAAACTGGCCTCTGTTTATTTTTTTACATTACCAAATGTGACATGTAATAGCAAAATTCTATTTCATAGTTATTCTTGAGTTATTACATAGAAATTGAGTCAGAAATGGGGTCCCATTAGATTTATTTTTTAATGGTGTTGTATGTCACAAAGAGATCCTGGACAGTCAGTGTATTCTCTAAAATAATAACTCTAACAGCAAGCTCTTCAAAAGTAGAACATTAAACCAAATCGTGGCATCCATAAAATTTACTACTAACATCCAAGAAAATTGTATTTTTACTCTCAAAAATAGGCGTGAAAGATTACTACTTCACCTGCCTTCTAAGCCTTTTACAGTGGCCATTAACCCACAGCTGGCAAATTTGCAGATTCAAAGCCAGCCAGGAGTAAACAATTTTTTTGTAAATGGCATATGTATAGCCATCTTAGTTAAAAAAACAGCATCCCCACTATCACCAAGCAGATTCTGAACTTATAGTGGTTAAAAGTCCTTAGAAAGGGTCATTTGACTCCTGCCCTATATAGAGGCACAGAAAAAACACTACAGTATCACCCTGGTTGCCCACTGTTTTAAAAATCATCCTCCAACAGGCAGAGGGCAGGCGAGTTGTACGTGTCAGTTTTCCCGCCAGCTGTACAGTTTCTTCCCATTTCTGTGGCACTCAGCAACTGGCCATCTGTCCTACTAATAAGACCATGCTGTCTCACATCAAGACACCCCAAACTGACTGCACTACACTGCTCATCTCCCTGCATCTAGCAACATTTAACTGAACCCGCTAATTTGTACATATACTGTTAGTCTGTGTTTATTATACACTCACCACTCAAATTCCATTATCATATATGCTTACCAGCCATTGTATGAAGTACATTTATGTAGATTTTTTGTATTTTGCCCCTATATGCTGCTGATGCAATATGCCATCACTAGCAGCACCATTACACATCTATATATCTGAACATAGTGATTAGGTGATTCTGACGCTCAGTGATGACTTCCCCCAATGACCCATATTGACCCACATAGCTTTGTTTTTGAGACTGCTGATTGGCTGTACAGCGGCATGCAAGACCTTGGGGTCTGAAAAGCACTTACTGCTTTGGGAGATTGTAACAACCCTGGAAGGGTTACACACCTATTTATGTCAGAGATGTTAGTGGTGTAGCAATGGGAAAATATTGGCAGCTACTGTACTAGCCATTAATGAAGTGTCAGTACTCTGTATTATTTTTGTATTTAGACCACTATATGGCTGTTTAGCCTGTCACAGCTCTGTTGGTGACACTTTGATAATCAACAGTAAAGCCAATAGGTTGCCACAGTGCAGATTGAAATTATTATGTATTGACGACACTACTCACATTCGTACATAACAGTTCATGTTGTTTTTTTTACATACTTTTCTCTTCTCCTAATTCCTTGGTGTCCAGCTCAAAGCAAATCCGAAACATAACATAACAAATCCTTAGCTAAAACATATCTGTGACAGGGACCACTTTTCAGCATCATCCTCTGAGAACCAGTAAAAAAAAAACGGCCTTCACTTTTTCTTTTACAATTTTTTTTAAATTGTAATATTTCAGCATTATTTCATAATGATTCATCGCTAAATATTTAAAAGTAGGTCAATCTAATTGAAATCTAATGGATTTATGTTCAAAAGCTAGGGGCAAATTCATGACTGAAAGAGAAAGCACTCATTATGTGCCAACCACTGAATAGTGGACAAGAGTGATTTGTTGCGTAACTCAGATTCTATGAAGGAAGCATCAGTGCAATCTGTGGGAGTTTTTCCTGCATACTGTGGTTTGGGGAAGTGCTGGCCTAGTGGTTAGAGCAACTGACCAGTAACCAAAAGGTTGCTAGATCAAATCCTGTGCCAGCAAGGTAAAACATCTGTTCTGTTTTTGCGAGACGTGTTCTTTGAGATTGATCAAAACTGTTCTGCTTCTTATCACACTGCTCCCACAACCAGATGGTATTAGCTGGTGCCATCAAAAGAAATAAAAACAAAATATGCTCAGCATTTGCATTTTTGGGGGGGAAATGGCTGTGGTCAACTTGAAAAAAACCTGGGTTTCAGCTATCTCACGGGTTAGGTTAAATACTTCCACAGAAGCAAAGATGTCATAATTCTTATATGAAAACATTTTAGTATCACTGTATCTTATCTCCTGCTCAATTATCTCTCATCTCATTTCATTGGAAAGATTCAGCTCTGCAAGAAATAGTTATGTCACTACATGCCTACTGGCAAACACAATTCTACTCTTGGAACAACAAACAAAAAAAACGTAGTAATTTCAACCCCAAAGACATTAAGCCTACACTGACGATACAAACCAAACCCTGAACCAAAGAGGTCTAACTTAATTGTTTTTATTGTTTTCAAACTCAGGTTGTCAAATCATAGTTAACACATAGTTTTTCTGAAGAAACATGATTGAACCTAAATGTGGAGTTGATATAAAAACCTGCACCGTTTTTTAAGTAAATGTATTTTAATACTATATAAATTGACTCATATAGGATTATGATCCATTACCTTTTACAATGAATTGTTTAATTACTGTAATCAACAATATAACTACAAAATATGTCTTTATATTATTATTAATAATTACAATCGTGTGGCCTGTTTGACTTTTCTCCATAGTATTTAAGGCATTTTTTCACATTAAAATAATATTAAAAAAACATAGTAAAAATGCAAATGTAAACATTGTCATTGTATGACGCAGTAGCTTCTATCTTGCACAAATTACTAAAAAGTTAAATTATCCAGATTTTAGCAGTCATAACATTCCTCTACTGCCTATGTGTTTTTCAGTGATGTTTTATTTAAACATATTTAAACATTTAATGTTTAAACATCAGAATCCTCACCATATTTATAAATATCAATTCAAACATTAACCCAATTTTGAGGAGGCTTAATGTTTATTGTGATTTTCTGTTCCGAGTTCAATAGCTCCTCTATAATGATGACTTATGATATACTTTCTAAGTTGATTTAAAAACCATAAAAATATATCGTAATTATAGCAAAATGTACCCTGATCACTGGCCCATAAAGTCTTCACTCCAGGATATAGACCTTTAAGAACAACACCAAATGTGGTTTCCATTCAAAGTAATTGAAAACTCTTTTGGGATGCTCTAGTTTTTTTTTGAGGTATCTTCGAGAGATTCGTACACTGTGTGCTAAAACGAGCTGAAAATTAGGACCTTTATCTACTTAACACAAAGTAAAATTATGCTGTGTGTACCATTCTCAAAAGTTGGCATACCCTTGGAGAATTGGTAAAATATGTACCGTTTGCAAAGAAAACAGGTGTGAGCAGGCAAAACATGTCTTTTATTTCTTATGGGAGTCACATTCAACTGTAGGTCATAACAGAATGGCAAAATCATAAAACAAAACAATGAACTGACCCCTGTTCAAAGGTCTGCATACCCTTAGTTCTAAATACTGTGTATTGCCCCCATTTATCAATAAAGACAGCGTGCAGTCTTTTGTAATAGTTGTCTATGAGGCCCCTAATTCTTGCAGGTGGTGCTGCCCATTCATATTGTCTGCCAGTATTTTCTGATAACATGCTGCATTCATCTTGCTGTCAATTTTCACAAGATTCCCCGTGCCTTTAGCGCTCACACCCCACACCAGTGAGCCACCACCTTGCTTCACAGTGGGTATGGTATTCTGTTCACAATAGGGCTTGTTGACCCCTCTTGTGACCATAAAGCTCTATTTAGGTCATGTTACTCTATATTAATATGTGCCAGAAGCTGTCAGTCATGTGGTGTTGTCAAGCATATTTTAACTGGGCTTTTTTGTGGCACTGGCGCAGTAAAGGCCTCTGTATTGATTGTTAGATGTGACTTGTTAAGGCCTCTGTATTGATTGTTAGATGTGACTTGTTATGGACTCTGTGTTGATGGTTTGATGTGACTTGTTAAGGCCTCTGTATTGATTGTTAGATGTGACTTGTTAAAGCCTCTGTATTGATTGTTAAAAGTGACTTGTTAAGGCCTCTGTTTTGGTTGTTAGATGTGACTTGTTAAGGCCTCTGTTTTGGTTGTTAGATGTGACTTTAGGGCCTCATTGCTATGGCTCTATGTACGTAAAGTGCTACCATAGAGTTTAAAAGTGACTGATTATTTGAGCAAATGGCGCATTCCTCTCACATTCTCAATATCTCTCCTTTCACTCTCTCGGGTTATACCTGGAAGCGTGGAAAGAGAGGAAAGAGTGCAGAGACATCACTTAAGTAAGCTGAGCTTGCTCTTTCTGATGATAGCTTCCTCCTCATATCCTATATTTAACACCACAACATTAACATTTGACGCGGCACCTTGATTTCTTCCCTCACCTCTTTTAGCTCAGACGTATCACCTAGCCGATATCTAACCCTTTGAATAAGCTATGATCATAAGGGAATTACTGGTGTCATATTGTAATTGAGATAACAGAGGAAGGGTTTAGTATGTACTGCATCTTGGCATGTGGTCTAGTAATGAGCTGCTCTCTGTAGAGAGAAATATAATGTAGATGAATTAGAGTTCTAGAAATGTCAGCCTTGGGACACATTTTTCAACTTGGTGCTAAATCTGTTGTATATCTGCAGGTTGATTAGACAGAAAGAGAAGAGGTGGTGAGTGTCTCTGCAAGAGGTGTTAGGCTTGTCAAGTCATTCTCGCTCTGGAGGCTGTGGAGTCAGTTTGGATATACCCACTCCTCCTAATCCAGTTTTGATGAATAAGTGAGCCAGACTCTAGAGTCTGAGGATTACAGGTAATACCAGGCCTGTCTATACATATAATTTTCTGTTATTTTCAAAGATGCCTGTTGAAGTAGTCGTAAGTTGCTCAGGCAACAGATTGTTGTTGTTGTTTACAATCAGGGCAGACTTCAGGCTCTTGGATTGGGAAGTTTGTTTTTGCATGTAAGCATGTAAGCCATCTATCCCAACAGCCCCTTCCCCCTGACCCCAGCCATCTATCCCAACAGCCCCTTCCCCCTGACCCCAGCCATCTATCCC
>JACXGJ010012970.1:5867-17158 GCA_016801105.1 Esox niger
GCATACATGCATACAGCATACTTGTACACACGATACATGCACACAGCATACATGCACACAGCATACATGCACACAGCATACATGCATACAGCATACTTGTACACACGATACATGCACACAGCATACATGCACACAGCATACATGCACACAGCATACTTGTACACACGATACATGCACACAGCATACATGCACACAGCATACATGCACACAGCATACATACACACAGCATACATACACACAGCATACATGCACACCGCATACATGCACACAGCATACATGCACACAACATACATGCACACAGCATACATGCACACAGCATACATGCACACAACATAACGAGTGATGAGAAGCTGGTGTGTCCATGGGGTGCGCTGCTGACCTGTATTAAAATGTGGCAAGAAAGAAGCAAAAGTAACTTCTGAAAGCATGATAGTTTTCCGGCTGTATCGTGGGAAAGGTTTTCTGCTCAGATGACCAAAACTCTACACAGTCAACTCAAAATTTATTGGCACCCTTTATGAAAGTTAATACTAAAAATAAACAAGACAGACAATGAGTCATATTTGGGGGTGTGATACAATTACATTAAAACACAATCATTTCTCAATTTTTTTTAGACCAATTTGTGAACATGTTTTTCTGCAAAACAAAGATTTAAAACGTTTTGGCGTCTCTAAACAATATATTTTATATTTAGTGCATCTATGCATTTTAGTTGGTCTCAGTCTCCAGGAACTGTATTGATGCCCTTTTTCCCTGGGGTATAAATATGTGATCGCATGCATGTAAAATCCCTCAGGCTGAATCTCAAATCGCATAACCCAGATAGGTATGCGAGAAGATTAGCCCCAATACTGGCATACTAACTTACTATATAAATTAATCAGTACGTACTTCCCCAGCATCTGTCCCAGTCAGACCCAATACTCGCATACTAACTTACTATATAAATTAAACAGTATGTACTTCACCAGCCTTTTTTAAGTATGCACTTGCAGTGCATAGTGCATAGTATGTAGTATGCCATTTGAGATTATGCTTTAGACATCCATCACAATGGGTATAAACCAAATACCTGTCAGCTGAATGGAGACAGATAGTTGTTGACCTATGAAGATCTAGTGTAGTATATTAAAAATACATCAACAGCTGAAAATACCACTGAAGTAATTAAATGTTTCAGAAGTCTGGTCCTTTTGCAAATGTAAGGATGAGAACACACTGCCCCAAGGGCAGTGATCAAAATCACAAGGACAAAGCAATTGTGGATGTCCTCAAGAACAGAAAGGTGAATGTTCAACAGTGCCAGGTCAAAGTCCCAATCTCAATCCCTTTGAGAATCCGTGGCACTGGTTGAAAATTGCAGTCCACGATGGTGTTTCAATCAACCCGAACAACCTGAGCAAACCTGAGAAAAATAATGGGACAAAATCCCTTGTGTAAAGCTACTTACTAAAAAACATGTATAGCAGAGAAAGGTGCTTGTAACAGATATTTATGTGTATGTCTTGAATAATTATAGAGTTAAAATATTAATATTTAAAAAAAGATTCTCCTCAGTGTGCTCTTTCTTTAGTTTTTAAATGTCCAAGGCATAACAAGGGAGAGCCAACGGCATTGGATTTGTGGATTTGTGTGGCACAATTCTCAGGCTTCAGTATTTATTCATCCCAGGATCCAAACAATACCATCCAATTGGAGTCCCTGGCTGCAGTCTTTGAGAGGGTAGCTTGGTCACAGTCAGCGTCTGACTGCACTGTGTGTGTGTGTGTGTGTGTGTGTGTGTGTGTGTGTGTGTGAATATTTGCATGAGTGTTTACGTGAGTGTATATATATATATATATATATATATATATGTGTGTGTGTGTGTGTTTATGTTGTTTTGTGTGTGTTCCTCTGTATTTATGTGAATAAATGTGTGTGTGTTTATGTGAGTTTATCTCTGTGTGTACGTGTGTTTATCTTAGCATGTACAATATGTATTTGTGTCAATGAGTATAAGTGTGGGTGTGTTTACATGATGTGTGAAAATTGTTCAAAGGGAAAAAAAATGTGTGTGTGTTTGTGTCTCCTATGCTTTGCCCCATAATCACAGCTAGGCCATTTCATTCTCAGTTCCAAGAATACTGACCAGTACGACAGGGAGTCTTTTCTCCCCCTTTATACAGCAATACAATTGGCTTGGTTGGTGAGTCAGGACTGTATGTCTGTCTGTCAGTGTTCTCATGTGTGCTTCAGCTGCCTTTAACACTGACAGTGCCCTACTTATGGGCGATCAGACGCACTTGAGCGGAGTGGAGGCCAACACGTGGACCTGGTCGTCTTCTCCATACCAATATGTGGACCTGGTCGTCTTCTCCATGGCAACATATTGACCAGGCCGTCTTCTCCCTAGCAACATGTGGACCTGGTCGTCTTCTCCAAAGCGACATGTGGACCTGGTTGTCTTCTCCAAAGCGACATGTGGACCTGGTTGTCTTCTCCATAGCAACATGTGGACCTGGTCGTCTTCTCCATGGCAACATACTGATCAGGCCGTCTTCTCCATAGCAACATGTGTACCTAGTCATCTTCTCCATGGCAACATGCGACACTCCTGACTGACAGCGCAAAGGTCATCTGAGGCAGCCCGCTGACCTTCTGGGTGAATCTTACTTACCTTCACTAACATGTTTCCATCCTTTGTTCCCCTCTGTGTCTCTGGAGGTTAAAAGCACGGAGAGGTGGATATCAGCCATGACACACAAAACAGTCACCCTTTGAACCATCTGTCCTTCATCGTCTCTGAACGAACCTGTTCATTGGTTGTCTCACGCAGGGTCCTCAGAGCCACTCTCTCTATCCATCTCCCATGTCCTTACCCTGGGGTCTGCCACATGATCAAAGGCTGCTGTATCCCTCCATTGATCCCTATCCGAACACAGTAATGAACTGATCAGGCCGGGGCTGTAAAGGGCCCAGATAGAGGCCTTGGAACCCTCTTCGTCCGATGTGGTTTGTTATGCGATTCATTAGCGTGTCAACATGTGACCGTTTTATTTAACGGAACGCTGCCACGTCTCCTGTTTTGAACCCAGAACCCCCCTGTGTCCCTCCCCCAGATTAGGGAGTGACAAATGCTTTGAGGGTCGAAGAGCTGTGTTTGTGTTCCTTATGAATGGCAGCTTTGTGTTTGTCCAGCCACTGTACTACTGTTCTGTACCAGGAACTCATCCCGCCCAGGGCGACATGGAGGTCACACGACATGGAGGTCACTTGAAATGGAGGTCACACGATATGGAGGTGACATGACATGGAGGTCGAACTCCACGGAGGTCACTCGACATGGAGGTCACTCGACATGGAGGTCACTCGGCATGGAGGTCACTCAGCATGGAGGTCACTCGACATGGAGGTCAAACACCACATGGAGGTCATGGAGGTCACTATAAATGGCAATCATGTGATCACATGTGACCGCATGTGAAAAACATGTGACCTTTAGCCGGACATATTCCGACCAACATCTCCTACAGAACAACAGACAGGCATACGGACAGACACGTGCACACACACAGACACGCAGAACAAAAAATACATTTCCTAAAAGTAGAAATTACACTGCGATGTTGCCTCAGGGTGTGTTCTGTAGCTGTGTCAGGAGGATCCTGACATGGGACTGTGAGAGCCACACAGAAGCTGACAGACAGACAGACTGTGGTGCTTTCGGGTGATGAGAGGGAAACCGCAGGGCACTGGCAGGTCATGATTTGATGACATGCTACACATTGGTCTACCGGAGGGGGATGTTCCGCCCTCATTAGTGATTAAAGACGATGTTGAAGAAATAGTTCTAAATCACCCAACACACAGCTTGAAGCAAATGTGGACATTTAGAGATGAGCATGTGTGAACACACACACACACACACACACACACACACACACTATGCTCACAACACACACTAAATGCTCACACACAAATGATTCCCTCACAATGTGTGGATATACCTAGCAGTGAGCTAAGGAGTGCTGCCGTGTTGTGAAAACATGCTGTGGACAGTCAACAGGCTGGTCGGATGAGGGTAGGCCGATGGGATGAGGGTCGGTAGGTGGGACGAGGGCAGGCCTGTTGAAGTGTGCTATTCCTGTCACATCACTCGGACTGGGGAGACACAAAGGACTTCTTTCAGTCCCTGTCTCTTGATGATGTTTCCCTCCTCCTGCCTCTTCACACGCTCACAGACCCATCATGTGCTATCCCTGTGGGGTGGTTCATCATAGAAGGTTAGCAGAACATCTACCGCAGCAAACACAGACAACCCCTGAAGCCTTCTTTCCTAGAGAATGAGAAGTCATTGCTAAGGTAATGTAGCCTTTCAATGTAGCCTGATCCTGCGAGCTTATATTTAACCTAGGTTTTACATTGTTAAATAGCATACTGGTTAGCAGTGGTGTCGCTATAACGCTGGATCTCAAATTCAACAAAAATAAAATAAATTGGCCCCGAATGTATTGTGGTCCTTGCAACACCTCTGCTAGAGTCTCAGTCTGCCACACAGGAGAGCGGGTATCGTATCCCGCCAGGGACAAAACAAATTAGGATTAGTTGAGGATAAACTAAAACGTCACTGGCTGCAAGCTTCAGCTGCTACATATAGTAACCCAACATTAAAACAGTTCATGGATATGTTGCGATGGACCAGCTGCGTTCGACATGTCTAAAATCATAATTCGCTTGAAATGTTGGACTCTCTTGAAACACGCTGCTCTCTCACTCAGGAAGTGAGGGCAACGAAACATATTTCTCTGTCACAAAGAAACCGCTTGATAGAACTGGGCGAAGAAATAAGCTAACTACGCGAAAAACTTACTACCAAAATATATTTTGTTGATTGACAGAGGTGTAAGTGGTATGTAAATGTATCCCAGTACCAATGATCTTGGAGCTGTGTAGAGAAGCTGAGGATGTTACACCACTCTACACTACCGCGTGGCTTAGTGGCTAGAGCTGCCGGCTCTACACACAGTGGGATCTCACCGCCAGCCCTTTTGCCGGACCGAGTGAAGCTTATGTTTATGTTGCAATGGACGAACTGCCACCGACGTGTCTAACATTATAAATCGCTTGAAGTATTGGTCTGTGTGTCTTTAAACACTGCTTTCTCATTTAGATAGAGCAAGTTAGAGTGAGGGCAATGAAGCATATGGCTTTCTGCCAACTAATACACTAGGCAGAACTTTATGAAGAAATTACAGACAACAGACAACAAAAATATATTACATTGGTTGACACCACCGACAATTAGTCTTACTTTTCAGTTAAAATGTTGTAATAGAAAAAGTAAATATAGTTGCCTAAATCCAAATAATTAATGATAAAAATGGAAAATAACTAGTTAACGGTAATTGTTTATACTATAGGTAGGCTACAGGTATAGCTTTTAGCTATCCATCTACAGTAATTGATTTCTAATTTAACATGTTAAATGTAAATTTTTGATTCGCAAATGGCATTCCATACACTAGGTTTTGTATTGGCCACTTCCCACAACCAAGCTGGCTTTGGCCTATGAATAGCTGCTCTTCAAAACCCCTCCCTTGTTCACCACACTCAATTCTACTCGTGGCCCGGCCAAACTAGGCGTGTCTAGTATCTCTTGTTTTCATTTGTTAATGCTCACCCTTTTTCTTGGTACTCACTGAGTTGTCTTTGATTCACAAATAAACATATGTCAGATGGCCGTGTAGTGGTAAAATGTAAGCTTGTAGGATCAGGCGGCTGTGTGAGGCTAATTGTATGGGGGCGTAACCAGGAACATTGTCCTGGGGCCTCTGGAATGGGTGGGCTGTCCTGGGGCCTCTGGGGTAGGGAGGCCATTCTGGGGCCTCTGGGGTGGGAGGGCTGTCCTGGGGCCTCTGGGGTGGCCATCTGCATGCAGGCTATGCAATGTGTGTCCCTTTTTTTCTCTATTTGTGCTTCTGGATCTTCTGCCAAGTTGATTTGTTGGCATAAAATTTGCCCTTTGGTCCCTACGTAAGCTTTGTAGCTATCCTTCCAGGATGGTCATTTTCCCAGCGTTCTGTTCTAATGTAATAATATTCCTAGAGAGATTACTGATTATCCCAACTAGTTAAAATGTGGTTAAATATAATGAATAAAGCAATAAATACAAGATTATTTATTTTCCAGTTTTGCAGTGTTATATCCCAAACATTCCACAGACACAGACTCCTCATCCTGGAACCCTCAACTTAAATTCCAACTTCCGGGTCCTGAAGCTACTCCAACCTCTTTCCCACTCCTTCGGCTCCAGCCCTATTCCACTCCTCCAGCTCCATGCTACATGCCCTTTGGACTGTAGCATGCACCCTCCCACCTCTGGGGGGCGGGTCCATCCAGGCCCTTTGGTCTGTACCATGCGTCCTCCCACCTCTGGGGGGCGGGTCCATCCAGGCCCTTTGGACTGTAGCATGCGCCCTTCCACCTCTGGGGGGCGGGTCCATCCAGGCCCTTTGGACTGTAGCATGCGCCCTTCCACCTCTGGGGGGCGGGTCCATCCATGCGCTTTGGACTGTAGCATGCGCCCTCCCACCGCTGGGGGGCGGGTCCATCGAGACCTTTTGGTCTGTAGCATGGACTGGGGGCGGGTCCATCCAGGCTTGGAATTAGGGTTTGGGTTGGTGTTTGATTGGGTTCGTGGGGGGTTGGGAGACTCTTACAGCTGTGGGTGCCAGACATGCTGGATGTAGGTTAAGTGCTTAATTTCACACTCAGTTGTTACTTCAGAAGGTATTTCTAAACCTTGGCATGGGGACACTGTAATTAAGCACAGAGCTAGTCATGGAGCCGTGAAAGTAGGAGGGAGCGATTTCGGCGGGAAGAGAGATTAAGGCAGAGAAAGTAGGGGAAGAGCACTGTTAAGGGAGAGAGGAAGCAAGTGAGAAATAATGTGGAGAGTAAAGAGAGAGTGTAGGGGAGAGAGGCATAACAGAGTTAGGAGAAAATGAAAGAGAGGGAGAGAGGCGTGGGGTTGACAGGCTACTGTCAGAGGCTTATGTCAGCGGATTTTGGCCGAAGCTACGGTCAGAGGCTACTGTCTTTTTCTTTTTTTCTTTTTGCCGGGCCGCTCTAAGAAGAGCGAATGTCACTGACTGACTGACTGACTGAGTGACGGACTTGTGAACTATAGATCTCGACTTAGGGGAAGCGATGTACATGTTATGAATTATTCTGTATAGACAAACTTTGCTGGCTTAATCTGTTTGTATCTACATTACAGTGAGCCTTAAATGAAACTGTATACAGTAAGCCTATTACTGGCTAATAAGCTGTTAAACGGCCAGTGGCAATATTAATACAGTTCACAGACACTATGGTGGAGGTAAACTTAATAAGAAACGCTAGTTAGTTTAACACAATCCTCAATGGAGTCTAGCAACTGTTGGAATGTGTAATGCCGTGGCGTAGTGGTTAAAGACTGTGCCGCTTGTGTGGAGGACCTAAGTCCAAATCTTTTGAGGGCAACAACATTTATTAGTTATTTCTGGTTAAGATTCTCTCATCTTTTCACTTGATGGAAAAGTTAGTTATCATCGCCTTTATTGGTAGTTTCTGTATAAATGTCATTCACGAATGAAAGAAAAAAGTTTGTTGTTTTGCCATGAAAGAAAATAATAATTTTTTATGCCATGAAATGAAATATCTTTGGCAGACTTGCAAGGAATTACTTAATTCTTATGACTATTCCAGTAAGTTAGAAGATACACTTGAAGCTAATTACTGGCTAATACGCTGTACACAACCAGTGGCAAACGGCAAACATAGATGCTATATGTTGTGGAGGTAAACTTAGTAAGAAACGTTCGTCAGTTTAACATGGTTTACATGGTGTCACTGCCCGTAAGATCCCCATAAGTAACCACAACGGATCTCACAGGTAAATAACAAGTTCATAGTATACAATGCCTACAAACAACAAAACAAACAAAAATACATTTTCCAGTGATCATACATTTTTGACAAGATAATGTAGGCTTTTTCACTGTTTGCCAAAAGGATTACCAGACCACTGATGTTTTGTACATGCCGAATAACCTGTACCTGCATAGTTATCCCGCTACAGTTGGCATGAACACGTGAACACACGTGTACCAGTTGTCATGAACACGTGAACACATGTGTACCAGTTGGCATGAACATGTGAACACACGTGTACCAGTTGGCATGAACACGTGAACACATGTGTACCAGTTGGCATGAACACGTGAACACATGTTAAACAGTTGTCATGAACACGTGAACACACGTTTACCAGTTGGCATGAGCACGAGAACACACGTTTACCAGTTGGCGTGAACACGGGAACACATATTTACCAGTTGCCATGAACACATGAACACACGTGTACCACTTGGCATGAACACGGGAACACACGTTTACCAGTTGGCATGAACACGGGAACACATGTTTACCAGTTGGCATGAACACGTGAACACACGATTACCAGTTGGCATGAACATGGGAACACACCTTTACCAGTTGGCATGAACACATGAACACACGTTTACCAGTTGACATTACTTACTCCAATTATAATTTGATTTTGAAAAGCAAATTCATGCATTCTCAACTTTCCACAAAATCTGGTTGTTCGTTCTATGAACAATGACTCTGTTTTTTTATACTGTTAGCTATCAGTTTTCCACAATGATTGCTAGCCACAGATCTCATTAGTTAGTCTACTGACTTCAAAATGCACAGTACATCAGTTCCCACAGCCACGGTTGATTAAGTAAGAAGCAAGGCCACAAGTAAAAAGAATGAAGTTACTTGTTGTCCATCTGGGTTGAAACTTTTGTGTTCAAAATATAATTAGTAAATATATTCTTCAGTTCATACTGGAACACATTTCTACAGGATATCGTCAGAAAGAAGCTCTGGTTCAAACAACTTTGGTTCAATTTCACTATTTAAGGTCACTTACAAAAATGTATTCTTAATATCATGACAAGTTATTGATTTGTGTAATGTAAATTCAGTTAGCTGGTTAGCAGTAACTAAGTGTGCCGGGTTGTCTGCCGGGTTGTTTTTAAAACCTGTCAAGGGGAAGGGGAATGTCTTGGCCACCTAGCGGTCCCCCGAGGTGAAATGCCTCTAAAAGGTTAATCAGCCATGGTAAGGAATGTTGTCTTTTTAATGCATTGGCACATTTGATGGGTGTATTAAGGTTATAAAACATGCATATTTGAAGGAAATCATCAATGTGTCATTAGTAGGGTTTCTGTAGCAGGGCTCCAGGCATAAGCAACATAATCTTAGTGCCCCAGACCACTAGGGAGCCCCTGACCGATTGGGGAGAGGGGGCCCCAAATGAAATTTAGCTTAGGGCCCCCAAAAGGTTAGAGCTGGCACTGTTCTGTTGTCACATGATTTACTTGAATTTTGCAGTGGCTGGTTCAACAAATGTTTCATTGATAACTTTGAATGTTTTCCTGTTCATAACACATTTCTTCATTAGTTCCCCTTTTCCTCTCGGATGTCTGACACGTTTGAAGAAGTGGTTGTCAGCCGTGTTCTATAAAACTGTGTGCCTGTCATCCATCTTTTGTCCTACTGTTTTATAGGTGGTGGGTGGTAAGGCAGTTTGCCATCATGTTTCCTAACAGGAAGTCCTTGTGTAGGTGAAATGCTTTTTCTCCTAACAGGAAGGAGTGGGTTACACAGGCGTCTTTGCAAAATGGGCCCCAACCCTAGGTTTCATTTTCATTCTATACTGTGTGTACTATGTTTAAGATTATTTATAGATTTACCAGACGTCTTGCTAGCTGTCTCGGACGTTTTGAGACGACACGCGCGCACACATACACCCTCAGGTGCATGGGTTCACTCAGTGTTTAGTTTTCCTTCTGATTCTATACAGTGTCTGATAGGCTTGGGATTGTGGAAACTTACTAGTTGTACAGTAGGCTAGACATTCAGAACCTTCTACACAACACGCGTATAGACACTCAGTCATATACACTCAGGCAAAACCTGTACAAACCGACTTCTACACACAGACACATCCACATGGACCCAGCCAGACGCCCAACCCTCCCAACCACACACACACACACACACACACACACACAGATTGACATGCATCTCCAGCCCATATGAGCTTGCAACACTGCATTTTCTATTGTATTGTAGCCAGCAAAATCATGATTTGTGTATTTCTGGCACCTCGAAGGCATTCTTAAAAAAAATCTAAACAGTGAGGTTTCTGATATTGTCATTATCTAGGCAGATTCACTTCCAATGAAACGTACATTCATATTAGTTGTTAATGCTACTGAGAAGCAAGGTGATGGTCCTGCTCTACCTTTAGACCACAGTGTTTACCTACTGAGAAGCAAGGTGATGGTCCTGCTCTACCTTTAGACCACAGTGTTTACCTACTGAGAAGCAAGGTGATGGTCCTGCTCTACCTTTAGACCACAGTGTTTACCTACTGAGAAGCAAGGTGATGGTCCTGCTCTACCTTTAGACTGCAGTGTTTACCTACTGAGAAGCAAGGTGATGGTCCTGCTCTACCTTTAGACTGCAGTGTTTACCTACTGAGAAGCAAGTTCATGGTCCTGGCCTACCTTGAGACCACAGCGTTTAGCCATTTCTTTTAAAACAGTTCAAATAATTCACTATTGGCCTCCCCACAAATTGTACATAAATTGCAGAATGTACAAAACGTATTCTCTTCCTATACACCAGGGTGTAGTGTGTTATGGTACTTTGATCGCTATAGCTTTTCAATGATGTAAGTGACTTTAAGGATTTAGCCATCTTTGCAATATCCTCTACCAGCAGCAATAACTTTTGGCTTTTCTAGCAGTCTTAGTATGACCTCAGTTGGAAGTCCATCCATGAAAAAATGTGTTGGTAGTACCAGAGTTAAGTGTAGCCTATATATACAGCAGTGGTCAATAATCGTGTCACTGCAGGCCGCACACAGCCACAGAGATACAGAATATGAAGCCAGGCCAGCCCTCAGTGAGTCCATCTCCTGTGGTGGCAGAGAGCCAAACACAAACAAACAGGGAGACGTAGTGGGTCCAGTTGAACCACTGAGCTGGGGAGAAGTGGATGTTTATGCCTCACACCGTTGTGTTTTTCTCTCCTATTCACTGACTCTTTCATACCCACGGCATTCAAGACACATTTACACAGTGTCTGCTTTCAAAGGAAAGAAAGGGTGTATAGTCCCATTGATTGTAAAATACAGATGCTCCTGGCTTGTTCTCTGTGGGAGATTTTTTCTTTCTCCCTCCCTC
>JACXGJ010012971.1:0-17055 GCA_016801105.1 Esox niger
TTGGACAAGCCGGCTTCCTTTTGGAATAAGGTGCTGTGGACAGATTAAACTAAAATTGAGTTATTTGGACATAACAAGGGGCGTCATGCATGGAGGAAAAACAACACAGCATTCCTAGAAAAACACCTGCTGCCTACAGTCAAATTTGGTGGTGGTTCCATCCTGCTGTGGGCCTGTGTGGCCAGTGCAGGGACTGGGAGTCTTGTTAAAGTTGAGGGACGCATGGATTCCACCAAATATCAGCAGATTCTGGAGACCAATGTCCAGGAATCAGTGACAAGGCTGAAGCTGCGCCGGGGCTGGATCTTTCAACAGGACAATGAACACTGCTCAAAATCTACTAAGGCATTCATGCAGAGGAACAAGTACAACGTTCTGGAATGGCCATTTCAGTCCCCAGATCTGAATATTATTGAAAATCTGTGGTGTGACTTAAAGAGAGCCGTCCATGCTCGGAAACCATCAAACCTGAATGAATTAGAGGTGTTTTGTAGAGAGGAATGGTCCAAAATACCTCCATCCAGAATCCAGACCCTCATAGGAAGCTATAGGAAGTGTTTAGAAGCTGTTATTTCTGCAAAAGGGGGATCTACAAAATATTGAGTTATTTTTTTGATTGTAGTGCCCAAATTTATGCACATGCCTAATCTTGTTCGAACAATCATTGCACACTTCCTGTAAATGGTATAAACTTCGTTTCACTTCTCAAATATCACTGTGTTTGTCTCCTATATGATATATTTAACAGATTTTTTTAATCCTAAGAACCAACGATATATGACGGAAAATCATGGACATTAACAAGGTTGCCCAAACTTTTGCAGACCACTGTAATTGGACACTGAGTATAATGCAGGTAATGCAAGTGCTTGCAAATTTGCAGACTTTGTTTAGGGATTTGTTACATGTGTTTCAGGGTTTGCTGATTGCGTTTCAAGTTCCAGTTTTGGTGAGTAAACAATTGGGAAAAATTAACAACAAAAGCTTGACGGACCTTCTTCAAGCAGTGACCGGTTGCTTAGGTAGGATTGGACAAGGACCGTTTGAGGGAGGGGTTTTGCGAAAGGTCAACTCTCCGGGTAAATGCGATTTATATATGGTGGCGGCAAATACTTAGGATCGTATCCACATAAATCTATAGTATTAATGGTGCTGTTAATACTATAAAATATACATAGTATATACATATTAAACTGTCTAAACCACCAGTTAAAATTATGAAACTGTTATTCACAAATTAACTTATGAAAGTAAATTATTTTGCCTCAATATAATTACTTTTTTTAGCTAAATTTAACAAAAGCCTTCAGAAAATGTTTCAGAAACCTTTGATTTCCCATCACTAGTTTGAGTGAGTGTACACCAGTAACTCAGCCATCAAAAAGCTAGCCAGCTAGCTAAGCTCAAGCGTGAGAAAACAAGATAAGGCTCGCCATTGGCTCTGAATTAGAGTCGTACACTAAGGCCCTCTAGGGGGCATTGAGGCATCATACATTTGTCCAACTTACTACAAGACAATTTGTGATTGGTTGATTTGACTGTCATTACAAAATGCTGCTCTAATTGATGTCAATGGCAGAATCTCAAAATGCATACTACATACTACAAGTATGTACTTCACAAATGATGAAGAAGAACTTGCTGTTTAGTATATAGTTAGGTAGTTTGCCAGCATTGGGACTGATTGGGACATACTACCTTATCATAAAATGACGTCTCGACATTAGATCATTCTGTCACACCAAGTTTGAATATTTTGCTAGACACCAATATTTTTGTACTGACTGACATTTCTTATGAAGTTTACTTCCACCACAAATAGCATCTATGAACTGTATGGCCTTTGCCACAGGCCGTTTTAATAGCTTAATAGCCAGTAACAGACCTACTAGTATCTTACTACTTGGAATAGTCATAAGTGTTGAGCAATTCCTGGACAAGCTGATGATGAACTTTACACAGCAAAAGCTTTTGCATTTCATGGCACAACAATGTTCATTTTTCTTTCAATTGTTAATGACAAAAAAATATCAATGAAAACAAAATTCCATGTTATAATATGTAGATACAGATATACACCGATGTTTATCCATCCATGCCAAGGATAGATACAAAAAATGTATACAAAAAGTGCTTTTCTTTTAAAAAAACAAAGATCTTTGGTCACATGTTTTCGGAAGAAAAGCACAGTTTCTGTCCATTAAAATAACATCCAATTGATCAGAAATATAGTGTAGACCTTCTGTTGCAAATGACTACAATAGTTTGAAATGGCAGATTTCCTATGAAATATATACATAGGCGTACAGTACAGAGGCCCATTATTAGCAACCAATGCCAAATTGTGTTTGCTAATTCAAGTTTTTAACAGCAATGTGACTTTTGCAGTTTTGTTAGCACAGTTGAAAACTGAAAACAGCGGATTAAAGAAGCAATAAAAGTGTCCTTTAGACTACTTAGATAATATATAGCATCAGCAATTGTGGGTTTGATTACAGGCTAAAAATAACCAGAAACAAAGGACAATTCTTCTGAAACTTGGGCTATTTTTGTTCTGAGAAATTGAGGCTATTCCATGCAGAAAATTGCCACAGAACTAAAGATGTTGTACAACAATATGTGCTGGCTCTAACCAGAATAGGAAAATGAGTGGGAGGCCCCAGTGCAAAACTGAGCAAGAGGACCCATACATACGTGTCTAGTTTGAGAAACAAACACCTCACAGGTCCTCAGCTGTTAGCTTGATTTAATAGTACCCGCCAAAGAGTCTCGACGTCAACAGTTAAAAGCGAATTCTTCAGTTCAACGAGTCAGGTTCTTAAAAGGCAGTTATACTAGTTCAGTGTGGTGTGGTGGAATTTTTTGTGCCGTTCTCCATATTCTGAATGGTCCCTGGTAGCACTACTGACCACAACTGAAGCTGGATGAATCCATTCCATAGTCTGACATTTTATGCTTCATAATTAACTCAGTTCTTGTTAATAATATTTGCCATGGCTCTTTCTATCAAGTCCATTTCCACCAGATTTGACCTTAGAGCTCTTGGGATACAATTTCAGAAACATTTCCTCTAACAAACACTCATCTCAGTAATAGGCCACATACCTGTCATGTTCTGTGATAAAAAAAGACTGTAGGCTACAGTAGGTTACGGTTGTTTAAACAGATGGATGGAATCACAATGAGGAAACAGCCAAGCACCAATGAGCACAATGTTCTTGACGTCCATGTGCTGGGGAACTCTGGATTCCAAAGGTGAAGGTGTCTATGTTGGTGAAGACCCCCTTAATAAACGCTCAACTGGTTAGTGATCCGGCCTATATGCTGTATACGTTTCATTGTCAGTTACAAGGCTTACAAAAAACAGGGAAAACATTTTTTTGCAGATTTTGGGAGGGAATTCACCAAATTCACTGAGAAAATGTAAAATGTGTATACAGTAAATCTGTCAGTCATTTAATGACAATGTTTTATGGTAAAATTCTATTGGGATTCAGAACCCTTCTAGGTCACAATGAAAAATTGTTATCCAAGACAAACTGTATCATGCAGGGTCTTCCTACCATGTATTTAAGTCACATGTACAGTTTTGTCAGTAAACAAAACTATTTGAATATGGTGACACATTTTCACTGAATTACAAAATATGCATTGTTGAATTACAAAATATGCATTGTTGTATTGTTACCTCATAAAACATTCAAAAGTATTGCTGTTGTAGGAAATACCAAATTTCCAATCTCAGAGTTTGAAGCAAGATTGACACTATTGGGTTTTATGACAGTTGCCTGTGCTCCCCCAACGATTGTGTTTTATCCAGCTCAGAAATGTTCTGTGCTGACATTTGAGCAGCTGGGAATGTGTCAATAAAAATAGCCTAAAAAGATCTGGTGAGCACTTTGTTCCTCTTTTTCCAAAACCTGCCAGAACACAATCATTGCGTTATTTGAGTTCTCAGAGGTTAATTGCCACTGATTCAAGATCAGTTAGTCCACTTACAATGCTGGCATCAGCAAATAGGGTACAATCAAGGCAGCATGTCTGAAATAAGTATCGCAGGATATAGGAAGATTACAGAAAGACCTTGCTTTCACTGTGCATGACAGCTTTTATGGGTTTGGAAAAAATAATAGAGGAAGAATTAGCAACTTGAGTGAATTCTGACTGCTTTTAATAGAACGTTCACAGTGAAGAGTAAAAACTGGGATAGAAAAAGACAACATGCTTGATTCAAGCATAATAGTTACACATAGAGCCAAATATGAGAGGTGCTGAACTCTGTTCCAACAGGAAATAGCAAAGAATTTACCCAAAACTACACATCCCTATGGTTTACATGAATAAAACAATTACTCAGTTAGCTTCAAGTTAATTACAAACCCCATTATTTAATGTTTTTTATAATGTTAAACTATTAGCGTGTGAAGTAGCTAGATATTACAAATCATACCATGCTCATCTTAGTGCAAAATTGGAATTGGACCTAGATACTCAAGCTGAATGCAGTACCATCTGATTTGTTGTCAACAAGTCCATCTCTTCATACTTTTGATAAGAGGGACCAACCAATATTGACTACATAGAGACTACATTTGAAAAAAAAAGTATTGCAGCCACAACTGCCTTGTTAAGTAATCTTGGCAGAACTTTTTTACTGCTGCCAGGGTGATTAGTGCTACAGTAGTTTTCCTAAATGGTTTGCCACCTAAAATATTCAGTGGTGAGGAAAGCCTGGCAGTTAGGCATAGAATGTTTATTATTGACGTACCAATGAATCACTAATCAATGAATCATATTAATGCTTTCACCATCAATTATCAGTTAAGAATGGGATTTCTTCTCTATGCTGCTTGCAACATTACCAGTTATTGGTGCGTACATAATAGGAAGATGGTGGGTAATCCTCATGGAAAATTCATTGTGGTGAGCAGGTCAAACAAACACTGAATTAACATGTCACTTCGAAA
The DNA here is from genome assembly GCA_016801105.1 of Esox niger. Taxonomy (NCBI): domain Eukaryota; kingdom Metazoa; phylum Chordata; class Actinopteri; order Esociformes; family Esocidae; genus Esox; species Esox niger. Next base: position 4,968 of record JACXGJ010012971.1, read on the forward strand.
AAAGAATTATGAGCCTTAAGCGATTGTGCCTCTAAGCTGGGTGCGTGAGCTTCCACTCAGCACCTCCCATTCTGTGGCGCACATTTTTTTATAATCAATCTCATTTTGAAAGCTGTGATTTTGTTGTATGCAGAGCTAAAGCTAATCGATATACCTGTAAGCCACAACCAATCATAGCTACAGTAGAGCAATATGCAAAAATATAATTTGTCTCCATCTCATTTACAGAGCGTCAGGTTAACAGGTGTTTTTGCTCACTTGTGGAACATCTGTGGGAAGGAGGACCCTTGATGTCTAATCATTCTTTATTTAGAATTCACCTGAACATTTCAGTACCTGCAAAACCTGTTACGACACGGACGCCCTGACTGTGACGTCATCCCACAGACTCAATATCAATGTATACTACAACAGGCAGAAGAAAAAGTACAAATGTAGACAATAAGCTAAAAGTGTATGTTAAATTTACAAAATCCTCCCTTAAGTTGTATTGAAAATATGTAAGTAACACAGCAGTGGGCCAACTGTTAGTTGGGGACCCTGAGAGGGCCAAAGGATGGAGACAAATCTGTATATATATATATTTTTTATCTTGGATTTTGTTTTCATTAATGTATTTTTTGTCTTAATTGCAACGATCTTTCTAGTGAATTTCTTGTGTTGTCAAAAGAAGGGATAATATCCAAGAGAAAAACCAGTAAAGAAACCAGACAAGCTTAGTTCAATTAAAAGTGATAAAAGTGTTGTTGTCCTAACTGGACTCAAACCCGAGTCTCCAACATGAAAGGTTGTGTCCTTAAAAACGACACCACAGTGCTACATGTTTGCCCAGTGTCGGAATAGCACATAAACATTAGATATTTTTCTTATGCATTAACATCAGGTCAAGTTTGAATATATTGTCCGATAGCATTACAAGCATTGTGTAAAACTGACTAACATTTCTAATTACGTTTACCTCCACCACAATGCATCTATAAAAAAGCTTTTTCCATAGGCCGTTCTAAAAGCTTATTAGCCAGTAATAGGTTTACTAGTATCTAGTAACTTACTACTTGGAATAGTCACAAGAAGTGAGCAATTGCTTGCTATTTCATTTCATGGCACAACAACGTTAGTTTTCTATCATTCAAGATTGACATTTGTTAGAAATCAGCCATCGTATAGTGGGAAATAATAACTTGCATACCCAGTTGTCAAGGGAGAGAGTAGATCATGTTCATTGCAGCATTAGATAGTATTGTTCATGAGGTTACGGACCTGGTCTTCCTTACACAACCTCAATCCCATCTCACTCAGTCTCTTCTCACTGTAACGTTGGTTACAAGCTGTTAAATACATTGAGGGGTGTGTTTACCGAGCAAAGCCAAGACACTAACCCCCATGCCAACTCGTCAATGTAAACATTCCTGTGGTTACCAGAGCGCAACCTACAATGAGATAATCTAAACAGAGAGGATTCCTGTTATTCTCATTATCTAGGCACATTCACTTCTAATGAAACGTACATTCATATTGTAGTTGTTAATGCTCAGATCCCACACACTGATACAAAAATTTTACACACCCCTGATAGAATGCCTTGTTTTTGTAATGTAAAATAATGATAAACAGAACTTTCTCCACTTTAATGTGACCTATAATGTGAACAATTACATAAGTGTGCACACCCTCTTATAACTGGGGATGTGGCTGTGTTTAGACTTAAACTCAAACTCATGTTAAATAGAAGTCATTACACACCTGCCATCATTAAAAGTGACTGATTAATCACAAATGAAGATCAGCTGTTCATTTTTCTGACATTGTCTTAGTAGTATCTCAGAGCAAAAGCCATGGTCCGCAGAGAGCTTCCAAAGCATCAGAGGGATCTCATTGTTGAAAGAAATCATTCAGGAGAAGGGTACAAAATAATTTCAAAAGCATTAGATATACCATGGAACACAGTGAAGACAGTCATCGTCTAGTGGAGAAAATATGGCACAACAAAGACATTACCAAGAACTGGACATCTCTCCAAAATTGATGGAGATGAAAAGAAAACTAGTCAGGGAGGCTTCCAAGAGGCCTACAGCAACATTAAAGGACCTGCAGGAATTTCTGGCAAGTAATGAGCTATTGGGTAGGGTGGCAGGACGGATGCCTTTCATTACAAAGAAAAACATCCAAGCACAGCTGAAGTTTGCAAAAACCAACATCAAGTCTCCCAAAAGCACATGGGAAAATATGTTATGGTCTGAACCTCAAAAAGGTTGAACTTTTTACCCCTATACAATGGGGAGAACAAGTATTTGATACAGTGCTGATTTTGCAGGTTTTCCTACTTACAAAGCATGTAGAGGTCTGTAATTTTCATCATAGGTACACTTCAACTGTAAGAGAAAAATCCAGAAAATCACATTGTATGATTTTTTTAATAATTATTTTGCATTTTATTGTATGACATAAGTATTTGATGCATCAGAAAAGCAGAACTAAATATTTGGCACAGAAAACTTTGTTTGCAATTACAGAGATTATATGTTTCCTGTAGTTCTTGACCTGGTTTGCACACACTGCAAGACCCAGCCACGACCCATCTTCAATGCTCTTACAGAGGGAAGGAGGTTGTTCGCCAAGATCTTGTGATACATGGCCCCATCCATCCTCCCCTCAATACGGCACAGTCGTTCTGTCCTCTTTGCAGAAAAGCATCCCCAAAGAATGATGTTTCCACCTCCATGCTTCACGGTTGGGATGGTGTTCTTGGGATTGTACTCATCCTTCTTCTTCCTGCAAACACGGCAAGTGGAGTTTAGACCAAAAAGCTCTATGTTTGTCTCATCAGACCACATGACCATCTCCCATTCTTCTGGATCATCCAGATGGTCATTGGCAAACTTCAGACAGGCTTGGACATGCGCTGGCTTGAGCAGGGGGACCTTGCGTGCGCTGCAGGATTTTAATCCATGATGGCGTAGTGTGTTACTAATGGTTTTCTTTGAGACTGTGGTCCCAGATCTCTTCAGGTCATTGACCAGGTCCTGCCGTGTAGTTCTGGGCTGATCCCTCACCTTCCTCATGATCATTGTTCCCCCTTGAGGTGAGATCTTGCATGGAGCCCCAGAGATTGACCGTCATCTTGTGGAGAGGTTGGAATCTGATTGAGTGTGTGGACAGCTGTCTTATACAGGTAACAAGTTCAAACTGTCATAGTGTCCGGGGTATGTGGACAGAAAAGCAGAGGCAGAACGGCTGTTTGGATAATGATCCATACTTTAATGGACAAAAGAAACAAAAGAACAACTCAGAACAGCCACTAAGACTGGGTGACATAGCCTACGGCTAACAACCAAAATGAAACACACATCCGTGTGCAAACATTCAACATAAATAGGTTCCCCAATTGGAGGCAATAACGAACACCTGCCTCCAATTGGGGAAACCAAAGCACATAGAGATGGCTAGAGCCATCTCTTTTGGCCATGTCCTGACTATGGCCCCAGCCAGCGCAAAGGTGGCTAGGGGCATAGCCTGGACATGACACAAACAGTTGAGGATAATACAGATAATGAGTGGAGTACAGGATTCTTACTGAATGGTAGGTGATCAAATACTTATGTCATGCAATAAAATGCAAATTAATTATTTAAAAATCATACAATGTGATTTTCTGGATATTGGTTTTAGATGCAGTCTCTCACAGTTGAAGTGTACCTATGATAAAAAATGTCAGAACTCTAAAAGCTTTGTAAGTAGGAAAACCTGCAAAATCAGCAGTGTTTCAAATACTTGTTCTCCCCACTGTACGTACATATGGCCTCTTTATATTTCCAAGGGACAATTTCACAGACATAGAAAAAGTATAGGTTAGGACTAAAATACAGGCTCAATTGAGCTTCCTACTGAACTATATTTTTTTTCTCCTGAACTACGCTTAATCCATTCCTGTGAAACCAGCCCAAGGAACAGTGCCTAGAAACAACTTTAACTTTTGTTTTCATGTCTGGTAAGCAAAGAGTAACTTGTCATTTTCAGTGTTCAACTCTCGGGCTGAACCATTTTCCTGCAAATTTCATAATGTTGCCAGTGTCTCTGATATCCACCTTTATGGAGTCTGTGTACATTGGGCTTCTTCGTGATCACGTCGCTGACCACCCTTGAACCTAGCTTTTATAACATACAACATGCCCACCTTGATTTTCAACCACTCAATTCCAATAAAAATAAATCTAGTTTTTCTATCAGAAATCTGATCCACAAACATCCTCAACTAAAATGGATTTGAGTTTGAATATGTTGGGAGTATTTTGTTGGACCATTCTCCCTCAATGCAGACCCGCATCAACCACATTTAATCAAAAACAAACACAGAACAGATTTTCTGATTTTAGTAATGCATCAATCAACTATCTTGCAAAATATCCTCTTGTCAAAAATGACCAAGGAACCACTTCTGGAATTTGGTGACATATTAACAGGTTCCCAGGAATTAGTTACCTCAATACTGTGTTAGATGTATTTCACCAAAAAGCCATTCACTTTGTCTCCAGTGCCCACCAGTTGTTCTCAATTAAATGCCATTTGGCTCGGTCAGTAGTGCATGTTGCTTACAATACCAGGGTTGTTGCTTTGATTCCCACTTGGATACATTATGAAAAATTATCGTAATGATGCTCTGGGGAAGAGTCTGCTTGCAAAGAGAATGTGATGCAAATGTTGCAAAACCACATAGGCAAGAGTAACAATACATTGCCAGAGCCTGGGAGAGCTAATGACTTGAAAACACTATGATTTTGTATGATACTGTCTAATCCAGGATATTTTTTTCTGGAGAGACACCTTTATGAATTTCAATATAACACACTATTTTCTGTCACACAAATTGTATAAAATACTTTGAGCCATTGACTAGAGTTCTGTAGTGAGTGACCATGGTTAACAAAAGCCATCTAGATCTCTATGATAGATTTTTAAATCCAAAAACAAGTTGGTCAACCAAATGTGAAAGTTATCAGCACTGCAAGTATGTCATACAACACACATTTCGGTATATATTTGGTTTGTCTCATCTATTTCTATGCATATAGAAAAGGGATATCTACTAAATGTCCATTAAAAAACAAATTTGCTTCACTGTGCAGAGTTGATTTGAATTTAAACTGTTATTGCTGCTAATAACCTAACTTCCACATGAAAAATAAATTCTACATACAGCCCCTTTGAAATAACACTCTCCTTTCAAAATTCTTTGCTTACACATGATACTTGCTACTGCTATAGCTGTGCTTTATTTATGGAGCACAAGGTTTCTTCCTTGATTAGTTGTTTTTGTATTGGCTTACTCCTACAATACTAGTCACAAAAAATTATACTAATTGTATGTAAAGTATATATATATTCACATATATAGTGAAGTGCATACAGGCCTCATACAAAGCAACATTATCTCATTTGCTCGCAAACCTAGAAATATAAATTCAACCTGTGTGACCCCAGTACACCAACTGGCTAATTTGCAGTCACAATTCATGCAGTCACAGGATTTGTCTTCAGGTCTGACAGAAGCTGCTTAACCTAACAGCAAATCAAATTATCTTCCTGCTTTGGTCACTTAATGGAAGTGCCCCTCAGCTGACAACTTTGCACATTTTCTACTGAGTTTAAATACAGTCTGGTGGCTTTGGATGATGTGGGGAAAGATTAGTACGTTGCCCAAATTGCAGCCCTACATTACAAAAACATCAGCACAACCACATGTACAGATGTTTCTCTGGAGGTTAAAGACTAACTATTAGTAAAATAAAAATGGAGAAACCAGTTTATGCTAATTATAGTTAAACATCAATTCTTGTATTCATTTATACAGTTTGTTGTGAAAGTGATGGTATATTAAAGTAAATTGAAATGTGTGACATGCTGCCTGTTACTCAAGGCTCAATATCCATGTGGCTGTGGAAAATGAATAGTTACTCTGGCAAGCAATGGATGAAGGGCTGGTGAAATCAGGACACAAGTAGGAGTTACCCCAAAAAAAATGTCATTAACTGTGATTGGAAAATATTTCTGCTGCCAAGATGCACCTTTCTGTGATTCAAACAGTCTGAAGCAATGTTTTCAAATAATAAAAATAATAATGCTGTTGGCAAGTTTTGCTCCGTGTCTGTAGCAGGGGGAGGCAGAAGGGCTAGAGAAAAAACAAGGCAAAAGGAGGGTGCATAGTGATAGGTGCACACCCAGGTGACAGCCAAGAGATGAGCACCACACAAACGGGATCATAATTCCCTGGGAATCCATAAAAAGTTGCTCCATTTGTCAATTGACTCTTTACAGTGAACTGCAGAAGTATTCAAACAGTCAAAGACCATGTGCAGACTGTCAATTTAGATTTGAGAATATTGTATCCATATAGTGAGAGAAAGTAGGCTTGAGAAACCTAACACAACACAGATGTACTAACTAACTCTTGAGCAGAGGTGTATAGATAGGACACACGTCCTGTCCATGCCTCCTGCTAGGAGTTGCCCATGTGACTGTCACAGGCTTGAGGGATAGGACCATTGACCATATGCTGGAACATCCCATACAAGGGTCATTTAGGCCTTTCTTATTGGAGGGTATTTGGCTGGGTTTGTACATTTTATTTTGCCCACAACTTTAAACGTAAGTGCATTATTTTATTACAGAGGGCTGGGGGAAATGGCTGATATAGAATAGTCACCCCTTAAAACACTCTCCTTTGGGTAGCAAATTACCCTTTTAACTCTTTGGGCTGAATTAAAGTCATACAGAGAAATTTTCCGTCTTACATCTCATGTGAAGCAAAAGAATAAACCTTACACAGATAACTATAAGCATACAACAAATCCCAATTTTCAAAACAAAATGCCTAAACACAGAGAATAACAGAGACAATGAATTAACAACTCTAGATGGCCTTAGCAGCTAACTATATAACAACTTTTTTGCTTTGGAATTAAAATTTTTATAGCCTATCCTGCTTGCGGTATTACAATAACAAAGTAAACAATAGCTTTTTTCTAAATTTGCCTACCTGTTCTGTAGAATTTTATCGTATTTTCTTGATATTGGCAATTACACAACAACCAAAACAGAATGAACAAGACATCATCAGGAAGACACTTCATCTTCTGATTGGAAATACACCCTCAGTAACAAAATAACGTAGTTCTCATACAGCATTAGTTATATCATTAAAATGTTTCTGCTTTTGCATGGTGAAAAGTTACAATTGGCTCCGTAAAATGTGTGAGAATAATTTGGTGTATTATTTCTTTCTCTAAATAAATCCTAGACCTAATCAAAAAGTTTTTCTAAAGTAACTGAATTCTGATATAAATATTGCAAGTAACATAATGGAGAGTATTTTAGTAATTGTTGACTTGTATTAAATCTTTAACACCTTTCATTAAAATCCCTTTCTTGTGTCTGCATTTTAATTGGATTGAGTTGAAATGTTAATGACCTTTTGAGTTCTATTTCGTGATAAAAGTTTCAGTACCATTCTGTTTATCCGCAGTTTCTGTACACTTTACTGAATACTGAATGCTTGTCTATTTACAGCAGACACCTGGACCAGAATACCTAATTTGTTATTTCACTTAAGCAAATTCAGGATCAAACTGTATATCAACATGTCTTAATACTGGAAAAAAACAGGTCTGGAGGCAGTGGCTGTGTGGAACACATCCTCAGATTACAAGACTAAGTTATGAAACATATAATTGTACCACTCATTATATGATTAAAAGATCATTTTACCTTTGGTCACGGTATGATTTAATAAATTATTTCATTACACTGTTATGATTGAATCTATTTTAAAGAGGCGGGTTGTTGCTATTGGTAATGCAGTAGCACTGTGGTGCTGATCATGCACTGTGGAGTGCAAAATTGACCTACTCGTGTAATTAGCATTAATTAGCACCTCTGTTGGCAGATAGCATGGCTGAACCTGAATGTCCTGCAGTTTAGACCATGCATTGCTGTCAGTGCTTCAGTGAACTGCTTGAAACCTCTCTGGCTACTCTGACCTGCAGTTCTTTTCCCAGCATCTTTATGTTGACATTAAAGTTTCTATCCAGTCCATACAATTCACTTTGCATTGCAGAATACTGTACATACGTGTTCATGCAGTGCACTTGGAAAGTGTTCAGAGCCCTTTACTTTTTCCGCCTTTTGTTTTGTAACAGCCTAATTCTAAAATTGATTGAATATACATTTTACTCGTCAATCTACACAAAATATTCCATAATGAAAAACAAGTGTTTTTCTTAACATTTTAGATAATATTAAATAATCACATTTACAATTACTCAGGCCCCTTTTCTCAGCACTTTGTCGAAGCACTTTTGGCAGCGATTACAGCCTTGTGACTTCTTGGGTATGACGCTACAAGCTTGGCACCCCTTTAAATTATTGAGTTTCTCCTATTCCTTCCTGCAAATCGTCTCAAGCTCTGTCAGGTTGGATGGAAAGCCTCACAGAACAGCCAATTTCTGGACTATTTTGATGAATTAACTCAATTTCTGAATGCACTGTATGTTCTAAGACTGCCCATTTACCTCAGCAGCATTGCTAGAAACATCTCAAATTGAATAACTACTTACACTATGCTTCTTCAGAAGCTAACCACTGCAATAATTATAAAAAAAAGTATTGTTGGCAATATGTTGTTTTCTGCAGTAAAAATGCAATATAATACAACAAACTGGTTGTTTAAATTATGACATGTTTATATTGACTACATTTATTTTATGAATACTGGAAGTTGGTCTACTGTGAAGAGTATTTGCCAAAAGGGATTGCATTTCACCTACAAAAATAATAACAGCATGTGAAGCTTGACAAAATTTTGTCTGGAGAGAGAGAAATGTAATATGAAGCAAGAGACTCCTTCCAAGGGCAGTACGCTGGAAGTCAATAGTGCCTAGTCAGAACCCTAGCAGTGCAGTCCTTAATCCAGTTCAAGGGTCCTGTAAATTAATGTCACAGCAGGCTCATAAACTGTGAGGAAAGGGCAACATAACTAATGGATAAAAGAAAACAAAAGAAACGTCATTATTAATGTTAAAGTCGTGCATACTAGGAGATTAGTGTGCTGAATGGGCTGAATATGGCCTGTCTTTGTACTGCCACATAGGTGCACCCAATCACAACCAGTACCGAGTGCCCATCCATCCACCATATTCCTGCAAGACAAGAGATACAAACAATATTACTGACAGACGGAGCAGGAGGGCAGTGTCAGTTACAGAATGTGGACCAAATGACATAACCTAAAATGTGTTAAATGTATCTACATTGCATTTACAGTAAAGATATTATGGAAAAAAAACAACTTACCTGTGACCATCTGGGACTGAACTCTTAAAGTCATTACTCCAATGCCATCAGTAGAATAATACACATTTTTTTCATTATGATTTCACCTTGTGGAGGACCCATTGGTTGGTCAAGTCATCAAGGATTTACAAATGTAATATACATTGAATTCCAGATAATACTAAATACCCTAATCTTAGGACAGCTGTGGAGTGTTTTGGATATTAATACCACATACACAATCAACAGCTATTGTCATTCATACATTTAAATGTGGATTCAATGATTATCTTATCCAGAACAGTGCATGGTGACGAGTGGTTTATTATTTAATGAGTAGCATCAGCTTCGGGTTGAGAGGTCTTGTTGAGATGCCGCCTCACTCTCGCCCTCGCCTTTGATAGTGTCATGCATATTTCATGATCAATGTAATGTCAATGAGGCCCTATACTAATCCACCTGAGAGCCAGAGCGAGTAGACCCAATGATCAGGGTGAGTGAACTCAAACAGACTGGGATAAATATTGTATTTTGAGAAACGGAGGAAGAAGGTAGAAAGAGAGAAAAGAAGGTCACAATACAAAGCCTGGTATTTACCTTCCCTGATAACAAGTTGTTGATTTATCCCGACAAGATAAAAACTTGATCATTGCTATTGTGTACATCGAGGCAGACCTGCTTGGATGTCAGAAATAGCTGATATTTGGGCAAAGCTCGTATTTTGATATGTATAATTTTAGGTAGGAAATACATTTTTTTTGGAGTAAGTGGTGAATTGACTGCATAGTGGGTATCTTCATGATTCAGCCAACTGAAACAGTTTGGTACCTGCCATGCTAAAACAATCATCTGCTGTATAATTGACAACCTTAATAGATGACCAAAAAAGATGGGATAAAGATCTGCGCTATAGTGTATGCATATTGTTTTTAGATGATTTGATGGATTATGTAACTCGATTATTTAGCATAATCATAATAATATAATAATGGGCAAAAATTCCTCTACAGTGTTGTGTCAGACTAATGAAAACACAGGGCCACAACATTTGTAAACAGATTTAATCAAATGAATACACAATTTGTGTATTTTTGGGATTCGTCAGTGATTTTCCATTTTTGTAGCGTTGCATTTAGTTCAGTACTGTTGGGGTTAATTAAAGTGAAGTGGTGTGTCTGTCTGAACTCGGAAGATTAGTTTCACTTCTGATATGAGATCTACTGGCTGTAGGCAACCATGAGTGAACGATACAGACGAGAGAATATGAGACAGGCAAAATCAGACATTATTTTTATCATTATAGAAACACCCAGGTAAATGCCAATAGAAAAGCCCAAACAAATTAAAATGCAGCTACTTACTGTCATTCCAGTTCCTTTTCTTGATGTGACTGGGAGAGCATGCCTTGACTTTAATAAAAGCAATTGGCACAAACGTCAGCCAGTTGGCATGGAAACCACTTTTGATAAAACAACAGTACATTTACATAGGAGCAATGCAAAAATAATCAATAACTGTGTAGCGTTTGTGACAACATGGCAGAAATACCTAATAATACATAAAAACATAGTATAACAAAACAGCTAGCTGATTTACCTAAAGCTAACTAGCTAACATTGATAGCAGCTATAGCCTTTGCAATAACTGAATGGAACAGGTTCAAATATGACCAACAAACAAAACGCTATAGGAAATTTTATGTATTGAAATTATGACACTTTGCTACTTAGCTGTCTACATCAAACATATTATGTTGTTTTGATATGTTCTTTTGTTTTTGTTGGGGATATCAATGTTTTCATCCATCATCAGCTAGCATTTTTGAGAGCAGCTTTCCAGTTATAAACATGATTTTCTTTCGATAGCTACGTGTTTGTTAGGAGAGACATTTGTTTACATCTATCACTTAGCTTTAAAGACAGTAGAAAAACACATATTTAACTCATAAAAGACTATCACACAGGTGTAACTGAATTTCATCCTGTCATTAGCCACCTGATTCCATTATATTTGTGCAAGCCGGACTATTTCCCTTGCAGGGTGTTCAGGAAAACCTTACACACCAGACAATATAAGCAATTAAGGTAAATGCATTACTAGAATGTGTCAATTGCAGTCCTTTTGCAGATGTGGGGCTGCCCTAATGAGAAAGTCATCACTAAGATGTCTGGAAATATTGAACTGTTTGTGACAGAAATTCATGCTAGGCATCAAAAGAGGCCAAAGGAAAACACAATTTTCCACTCAGACACACAGAGCCTTATATATAGCCAAATCTATCTGGATGTCACATAGACAATCGCCACAACCAAATATTTGGAGCTACACAATTGTTAGTAGCGCCATAATAATCAGGATTCTAATGGATGTGTTCAGTTTCATTGTTAGACACCCACAAGCCTTGATATCAATCAAAACCTTAGCTAACCCAAACAATTAAATAAAAATGCATATGTTTTCCACATCTTTTGAATAGAAAATAGGCAAAGTAGTAAATATTTAAACAAAACAAGATTTTTTCCCCAGATTTTATGACAATCCTGTTCCATTTTGTAGAATCTGTTTTCATCGCAATGTGGCTTGTCTGTCCTCCTCAGTTGTTTGTAAATGAGTATGATCAGGTGCCGTTTGAGGCCATCACCTACCTGACAGGGGAGTGCAACTATGGGGGCCGTGTGACAGATGATTGGGACAGGAGGCTCCTGATGACCATTCTGGCTGACTTCTACAACAAGGACATCATTGAGAACCCCCGCTACACCTT
>JACXGJ010012972.1:0-17011 GCA_016801105.1 Esox niger
ACAGACCATAGCTTGAGTGGCTGTAGTTTTTTAATATGCTCCGCCTAATTCTCCGGTAGCACCTACCAGCTGGCAGCAGTGTGAACAGACCATAGCTTGAGTGGCTGTAGTTTTTTAATATGCTCCGCCTAATTCTCCGGTAGCACCTACCAGCTGGCAGCAGTGTGAACAGACCATAGCTTGAGTGGCTGTAGTTTTTAAAATGCTCCGGCCTTTCCTCAGGCATTTTGTGTGGTAGTTGCCTTGCACGAATGGGAGCTGGCAGTTGAAGATGCGCTCCACAGACTTCACCACCCTCTGGAGGGCCTTACGGTCAGCAGCAGAGCAGCTGCCGCACCATGTGTAGTAATGCACCCAGAGACTTTGCTATGAATGGTGCACCTGTAGAAGTTGAAAGTATTTGCAGACATGCTGATATTCATGAGCCTCCTCAGAAAGTATAGTTGTTTTTGGGCAGTTTTCATTGCAGTCAGCTTGCCTGGACCCATGCCTGGATCTATGATGAACCTGCTGAAGAGCATGAAGACCGAGACACTCCACTTCAGCTCCGTTGATGTTTGTGGGGGCGTGAAGTCCACAATAATCTCCTTAGTCTTACAGATTTTGAGAGAGTGGTTGTTGTTTTGACACCATGTAGCCAAGTTTCCTATTTCCCCTTGGCGATGAGACCTGGATGGTTGTTGTCCACAGACATAAGGATGATGTTGGAGCTGTGTGTGGCCACACAGTCATGCGTGAACAGGGAGTACAGGAAGGGGGACTGAGTACGCAGCCCTAGGGTGCTCCTGTGCACTGGGTCAGTGCTGAGCATGTGAGGCTACCCATTCTCACCACCTGAGGTCTGCTTGTCATGATGTCCAGGATCCAATTGCAAAGGGGGATGTTAAGTCTCAGACCCCTGAGCTTAGGAACAAGCTTAGTGGGCACAATACTGTTGAATGCTGAGCTGTAGTTCATGAACAGAATCCTTACGTATGTGTTGCCTTGTTCCAGGTGCAAGAGGGGGGTGTGTGTCGTCAGGGCAATGGCATCTACTGTAGATCTATTGGAGCGGTATGCAAACTGAAAGGGGTCCAAGGTGTCAGGAAGGGTGGAGTAGATGTGGGTTCTGACCAGGTGCTTGAAGCACTTCATGATGGTGGAGGTCAGTGCTACAGGGTGGTAGTCATTTAGGCAGGTGATGGAAAGTTTATTCTGTACAGGGACAATAGTGGTCTGTCTGAAGCAGTTGGGGGCTGCAGAGAGAGTCAGGGAGAGGTTGATTATAGAGCTGAAACCTCAAATAGATGGTCTGCAAACGCCCTGAGAACACGGCCTGGAATGCCAACTGGTCCTGATGACTTCCAAGGGTACGCTCTTTTAAAATCTCTCCTCACGTCAGCTGTGGCTAGGGACAGAGTGCAGTTGTTGTGGTCCTCAGCAACTCTTCCAGAAGGGATGGTGTTGGTCGCCTCAAACTGTACGTTGAAGGTGTTGAGCTCATTGGGGACTGAGGTGTCAGGCAGAATGGGTCAGGGCGGTTTAACTGTGGAAGCCGTAGCATGCATGCAGAAATTATCCTCATAACTTATTTCTGACAAAAGTTGCTTGCATAATTCTTATACACCCCCATTTCCCAAAAAGTTGAGACGCTGTGCAAAATGTAAATATAAACCATGCAATGATGCAATTATGTACAAATATTTTTTGTCCTATATTCTGTAGACAATACAAAATACAGAGACAGCTTCAAATCATAAAACTGAGACATTTGATAGTTTCTTGAGAAATATATGCCCACTTTAATGCCAGCAACAAATTGGCACAGAGGCAACAAAAGAGTGGAAAAGTAGTGTAATGCTAAAATACTAAACATGTTAGAATACCACTCAACTAATTAGGTCAGTTGGCAACAAGTCAGTAACATGATTGGGTTTTAAAAGATCATTCCAGAGTAGTGTTGCACTGTCAACTGGTTTTAGTACCATATAGCGGTACAGGTTTTTTGGCAGCAGTACTACACTGGCATTTAGAAATTATTGTACTTGCTGAAACTGGGTGTAGAACAGCCGCAATAAAAGCTGGTCTGTGTTTTTAAGACAAGCATGCCTGCGTGTGACATCAGGCCCCTGCTTCACTACATGCTGCTGGTGTATGTGAGCCAAGGGGCACAAGCAGACGAGAGGTGTCAATTAGAAATGGCCACAGTGTGAGAACTCGCTGCTGCAAGTCAACAGAAACGTGCTGACAAAGAACATACCTGTGAAATATGACAGGCAACCCCCAAAACTTGACCACACCACAATGCAAGTGGTGCTTCAAAGAATGTTTAGCGAAGGAAAGAAACACAAGCCACCTTGCTAAACATTTAATTGACCATCAACCAAACCTCTATGAAGAGTTTAAAGAGTGACAGGTGTGTTTTGTGATACAAATCCTGTTGCAAATAGCATTAAATGAAGCTAGGAATGTTATTTTAATTCAAGTGAACCCATATTGCTTGTAGTGTATTGTAGTGCAGTGATTATATTTATTATTACAATGTGAACCTGTTTTTATATGAGATTATGAAACATTAGGTGCCTTGCTATAATAAAGGTAATGTTCATTTCAGTAGTATTCCACATCCTGTTTATATATTTCAGCATAAGTGGTGCCTTCACAGATGTGAAAGTGACCCATGCTGTGCACTAATGCACGCCCAAAACATCATTGAGGCTGGCATTTGAACTGTGTGCTGGAAAGAAGCTTGGATGGTCCCTCTTGTCTTTAGCCCATTATTTCCAAAAATAATTCAAATGTTTTATGTCAGACCAGAGGACTGTTTTCCACTTTGCCTCAGTACATCTTAAAAGTACTTTGGCCCAGAGAAGGCGGTGGTGGTTCTGGATCTTTTTTATGTATGGTGCCCTCATTGCATGGTATGGTTTAAACTTGCATTTGTGAATGCGCTGACGTACTGTGTTCAGACACAATGGGGTAGAAGTCTGTTTGCTGAGTTTTGCACCATTTGTAAGCAATGTAGAGAGTTGATGCCAAAAAGAAGAATTGGAGTAGTCTAGGCAGGAGAAGAATGCATGGTTTTAAGGTTTCAGCAGCAGTAACGTAGAGTGAGGCCTTTAGCTTGGCATTTTTGTGGAGGTCTATTTTATATTGTTCAATGCTGAGGTCCAGGCTGATGCCTTGGTTTATGTAAATGGGGAAAGGGGAGACAATGTTCGTTATACTAACTAATTGTACCCCAATTGGATCACCCATACATCTCAGATCCAAACTCCCCTGCGTTTTGACATTTACTGGGCAAATGTACATGTTAAACTTCCCAATTGTATGCCCAATGGGATCACCCATACACTTCGGTCCAAATCAGATTGAATGTGAATTGTATGGTTTAGGGTGAAAAATGTAATGTTTGAGGGTGAAAAGGGTTTGAAGAGAGAGGAGGTGCGTCATCAAGGAGGTGCGTTATCATGAATGAGCCATGGTGCGGAATCATTGTCCAAAGAGGTGCGGAACAGAGTCAAAGAGGAGACTTTGAATGATGGAGTGATGGAGGAGGCGAGGAGTGATGGGGTAGGTTAAGGAGGCACAGAGGGATAGAGGAGGTGCGGATTTACACAGGAGGCGTGCGATGATAGGAGTCACGGAGCGAGGGTGTTAAAGGAGGTTTGCAGGCATGGAGTGATAGAGGAGGCCAAGAGCTGTACATAAAGGAGCTGCAGAGTTATGAAGCGGTAAAGAACCTCTAGAGGTGTGAAGTGATAGAGGATTTCTACTGGGGTAGATGAGAGCAGCAGGAGAAATGTGGAGCAGCATTGGAGATGAAGAGCAGCCGTAGAAAGAATGTAGCGTGGGGTGCAGACAAGAGGTAGCTCCCCTGATGCACCACATGGATAACAGCTTTTCTCTGAATGACCTAGGTCACAGTAGGTCACCCAATGTATTCCATTGGGGAAAACATGTTTGGGGTCACGTGTGACTTCCTGTGGACACAGGAATTTGAATATTGAGTTGAAATTTGAGGAGTAGGCAATGTAGTGTCTATGGGAGGACTAACACATTTTGGGGGTCGCAAGTGACTGCAGGAGGCTACGGAATGCATTAGGTAGAATAAGCCAACCCCCGTTGAACACTTCCAAAGCACAGCTCTTTATGACCCTCGTGAACCTGTTAAAGTTTGCAGTGAATTTTGAGAAGTAGTCAGTGTGTTGTCTATGAGAGAAAACAAAGTGTACAATTACTGAAGGAAAAAATCCTACAATGTGGTTTTCTATATTTTTGTTTCTCATTTTGTCTCTCATAGTTGAAGCGTACCTATGATGAAAATTACAGGCCTCTCATCTTTTTAAGTGGGAGTACTTGCACAATTGATGGCTGACTAAATACTTTTTTGCCCCACTATATGTCAAAACACACAAATCACTACTACACAGGATGTGTTTTGCACCTAGTCTACATCTAGATCCAGTGTATTACATAGCCGGTGGGAATGTACTACACAGCACGTGTACTGTTCAGGTCCAGGGTAATACATTCCTGGTGGCAGTGTAATACACAGCAAGAGTACACCGTCCACAAGCCATGTATATAAATGGTGAGAAAATACCTCCAAGTTGTTCAAGGGAGGAAAGGCTTAAATGGTCCCATTTAGGGCCTATTGAAAGGGCCCCTTCCGTGACTGTTAGGGGTCCCCTTCTGTTGTGCAATTGGGCAGTATTTCCAATCTATTCATATACATTGCTATTGTACTTGAGACACCTTACCAGACTTGTGCCATTTGCAATATAAATGAATGGGTAGGAAATGCTACCCAATTATACAACGTAAAAAAATCGTACAATTCTTAGCCTACTGAAACGGCTTCATGTTATATACTTGAAGAATCCAAGTCTCTAAGAGGTCTGCTTCATTTGTACAATTGGGCAGTATTTCTTACCCATTCATATTCATTGCCAATTTACATGAGTCACCTTTCCACACTTGCATATATGCAATGTACTTGAATGGGTTTAAATAAACATGTAATGGACTCTGCATTACCCAGACTATGGTCACTGTGGCCCAGAAAGTCCATGTACAATTTGTGGTTAATTCAACCCTATTCAGAAACACCCTCCCCCTTTGCACATGGAAGCAATAGTAAACATGTCCTGCAGAAAATCTAGGAAGGCCCTAGTACACCGCTAAGTTTGAATCCGACACTTTGAAGTACTTTAATGCTTCACACCAACAATGTGTCAGTCCATCCATGGACATCTCAAAAGGCAAAAACATACAATATATTTAATATAATATATATCATTTCTGAACGAGCCTGGAAGAATATCAAGATTTGTAGTCAGACAATTTATATTACAGCTTTTGAAATTTTGTGCTTGACTTATGCGGGGGCTATCACATTCATTTGCAGTATAAGGGGGAACTTTGTATGGCACTTGAATTGTGCCGGAGTGGTTGAGTCGTCGAGAACACGTTAGCTTTTTTGCCGGATCACGTTAGTGGAACCAGCCATGAAGAGTTAATGTCTCTTACTGAGTGACTGTCTGACTGATTTGACTTTTACTACCCATTGTTAAATAGCGTTGTTGTTAGAGACTGCCACGTAGACGACTTGGGTTCACGCCTCACCAAAGACTACACCTTTGCTGACTACAAGATTCCGTAGCTACGTTAGAGAAATTCTGAATTTAAAAAGCGTAGTAGTTATCTATCCATCTAGAGTAATCTTTGTACAAGAATACACTTTAGTTCCATTAATACATGTTCTTTTGCGCACGTTATTTCAGCAAACATTTTATAGCTGGGGTAATAGTTGAATTTGGAAAATATACAGATCTGAACTTAGTACTAGCATGTCCTGTGGTCTTTTGGAACATCTCCGACCTTGATGCACATTATTAACATTTTGACCCCGGTTTTGTTTCCCTCTCTGACATTCAAATTTGTGTCTCTTGGAAATATTTGTCCACTGTACTTTTCAGCTGTTGCACAATATAAATCCACGCCCACCCCTTGTGACAGGAACTAGAGCATTCCGGAGTGCAGTGAAACAAAGAACTGTAACTAATGGCGCTTTTCTGCTGCATGGTAACGGCTCGACTCGGCTCTTCATGGCTCGCCTCAGTTGGTTGTCCATTGCAGATAGTAACCTGTACCCGCCCATAGTGACATCACAGGAGAACTGCCCTGACTCCACCTCCAACGTGACACACACAAGAACAACAATAGAGATATTGTACACCTGATACCGGCAAAAAGCCAGCATTTGCCAACTTATGTAAACCCTGCAGTAACCAGGGTTTATGTAAAAAAAATTACAATTGACAAGATTTGAACGTTAAGTGGCAAATCAAAAGTAAACTAAATCTGGTTAACATGGTCACAGACTTTGTTTGAAAAACAGTGAAAAGGTAGAGTAGAAATATCGCCCTGCAGCATAAAGGACGTAATTGCAATGTTCTGTTAGATTTAAGCAAATACACATAAAAACTCAACACCGACACATTTAAAACCTACATAACCCATCCATCTCTAATTAAAAGTTGCAAATAAATGCCTTATTAATTGCCAGCTATAATACCACGCCGACTGACTCGAGTAGCCTAAAATTTATACAAGGCAGAGTTTATACGTGTAGTAGTGAGGAATCACGCGTGAGCAGTAACATTGGTCTTAATACATTGCAGACTGCAAAAATGTATAGATTGCTTCTGTTTAGCTTGACATTACAATTTTGACCAGTGAAATGTATGCTAGATAGCCTAGAAAAACCCAACAAAGGAAAAAGAGAAGCTTTCTTTGTAGGCTATGAAAGCTGTTCGTCTTAGTTGTCTCGCGTGGATAACGAGTTGATTTCAACACCAGTGACTAGGTCCAAATCAAGAGCCTGGTCCTATGCCCTGGCACTGAAATTAACCCTTTTCAATGCAAGGATTCCTGGGGCAGACCCTCAAAGACACGCTGTTCTTGTCTCATTAAACCATTCTCTGGCACTAGACGGCTAAGAGCAGAACAGCATGTTTTGCTTTGCAGCACACTTTCAGTCACTCTTGTCAAATCCGAAAATGTAATGGTTAAAGAGACAGTCTGCCACAAAAAAACGTGGACAGAAACCAGCTTGGGACAACAACATTCATCCTTTCTAATTGTCCGAACTAAGCTTGAATGGTTCCTTTTTTCAAAATAACAATATAGTGTACATGCATTCATATCCTGAATAGTATGTACTTGCCATGTGTCTGTGAATTTTGCAATTAAATGGAGCCCTTACGCTTTCAAAGACGGCATGGCGGTTATGTGTAAACTTTGTGTAACAGCATGTTAGTACTAATTACGTTAGAACACCGTCTGCACTTTACCTAGTTGGAAATTGAAATATTTGCAAGAACAGCAATGCCTCTCCAGTGACCCTTTTCTGAAACAGATCCCTACACACTGTGTACGAATCCACCAGTTAAACTTGCTTTAGCATGGTATGTTATTTTTTTATTCCAGCCTAAACTAGACATTTCATTGCCAGTCGCATTTCCACTAAAACATTTTTTAGGCATGAAACAAACAATTTCTATGCTGAGCATAAATAAATGATGATAAATAAGAACTGATACCCATTCCAACCATATTTTAACCTAATAAAGAACAGTACCTCGTAATGCGCAGGTGTGATCCTGTGGTGGATAACATGCCTGCAGCCTTCTAGAGAGAGGGGCTGATGTCTGTTTTGAACAGAATTCTAACATAATTGTTATTGCACTTGGTGTATTGATCAAGAGCACAACGGTAGAAGATGGTTGAACTATTGGATCATAGCAACAACTTTCTATTTAGATGAACATGGGGTACCAATAAATTCTGCCAGTCACAGAGATAATTGAGGGGAGACATTTTAAAGGAAATGACATACCCTGTTTGAAAGAAACAGCTTGGGAAAAAGAGAGCTCCTGCACTTGTGATTTGAAATCAAGCAATATCCATAGTTTTCAATGAAACAATTATGTCAATTCTTTTTATTTAGGGCCAAATTTGAACGCATTCTAAAATGCTATTGATTGCGATAAATAACTAATGTTACTAATTATTATAATCTTTTGGCAGCTTTAATATATATACTGTGTATAGTTTAGGGTTAAGGTGAGGCATTACACCTAGGTACATTTTTGGCATGAATGTTAATTTATTGAGATTAGGGTTAGGTAAGGGTTAAGGTTAGGGTAAGGGGGCATGCAATTTCTATTTTCGTCCCCATGAGGTTAGTTGTACAAACTTGAAGGTTCACTGCTTGAAGGTTGGAACGCATGGACATGAAACGTTGGGTTTCTAATGCTTTGCCAGACCTTTACTGCAGCTTTCTTCAGTTGTTGTGTGTTCGTGCTGAAGACAACTTTTTGCCTTTAGTTTTGTCAAGTGAAATGCCTGCTACATCGGGTTGAGTTTAGTTAATTGACTGGGCGATTGCAGAATATTCCACTTATTTGCCTTCAACTCCTGTGTTGCCTTTACAGTATGTTTAGGGTCATTGTCCATTTGTAAAGTGCCATCCAATCAACTTAGCTGAATTTGGCTGAATCTGAGCAGACAACATATATACTATACTCTTCAGGATTCATCCAGCTGCTTCTGTCTACCGTCTCATCATCAATAAACACTAGTGACCCAGTGCCACTGGAAGCCATGCATGTCCATGCCATCCCACTGCCTCCTCCATGTTATCCAGTTGATGTGGTATGCTTCAGATCATCAGCTGTTCCAAGCCTTCTCCATTCTTTCCCCCCCATCATTCGGATACAGGTTGATCTTAGTTTCATCCGTCTGAAGAAGGCTGTTCCAGAACTGGACAGTCTTTTTTAGATGTTTTTTGGCAAAGTCTTATCTGGCCTTTATTCCTAAGGCTTGGAATAGTTTGCACCTTGTGGTGAACCCTCTGTATTTGCTCTCGTGAAGTCTTCTCATTATGGTACACTTGGATAATGATGTGCCTACCTCCTGGAGATTGTTCTTGACTTTGCTGGATGTTGTGAACAGGTTTTTCTTTACCATGGAAAAGATCCTAAGATCATCCACCACTGTTATCTTTCGTGGATGTCAAGGCCTTTGGGTTTTGCAGATTTCACCAGTAAAACATTTTCTCAGAATGTACCAAACTGTTGATTTGGCCACTCTTAATGTTCCTGCTGTCTTTCTGGTGGATTTTTGTTGCAGTCTAAGGACGCTCTGTTTCTCTTGAGAGCTCCTTTGACCGCATGTTATGGGTTCACAGCAACAGCTTCCAAAGGTCAATGCCACTCCTGGAATCAACTCCAGACCTTTTACCTTTATCTTGAAAATATTTTGGTAAACAGATAAAAAAACAACTTGTGTCCTTTTTTAATTATGTTCGGACCTAACTGTATACAGTATAGATGTCTATACAGTGGGGAGAACAAGTATTTGATACACTGCTAATTTTGCAGGTTTTTCTACTTACAGGGCATGTGGAGGTCTGTAGTGTTTACTATAGGTACACATCAACTGTGAGAGACGGAATCTAAAACCAAAATCCAGAAAATCCCATTGTATGATTTTTAAATAATTAATTAGCATTTTATTGCATGACATAAATATTTGATCACCTACCAACCTGTAAGAATTTCGGGCCTCACAGACATGTTCGTTTTTCTTTAAGAAACCCTCCTGTTCTCCACTCATTACCTGTATTATCTGCAACTGTTTGAACTCGTTACCTGTATAAAAGACACCTGTCCACACACTCAATCAAACAGACCTCTCCACAATGGCCAAGACCAAAGAGCTGTGTAAGGACTTCATGGATAAAATTGTAGACCTGCACAAGGCTGGGATGGGCTACAGGACAATAGGCAAGCAGCTTGGTGAGAAGGCAACAACTGTTGGCGCAATTATTAGAATGACGGTCAATCTCCCTTGGTCTGGGGCTCCATGCAAGATCTCACCTTGTGGGGCATCAATGATCATGAGGAAGGTGAGGGATCAGCCCAGAACTATACAGCAGGACCTAGTCAATGACCTGAAGAGACACTATGCCGTCATGGATTAAAATCCTGCAGCACACGCAATGTCCCCCTGTTCAAGCCAGCGCATGTCCAGGCCCGTCTGAAGTTTGTCAATGACCATCTGGATGATCCAGAGGACTGGGAGAAGGTCATGTGGTCTGATGAGACAAAAATAGAGCCTTTTGGTCTAAATGCCACTCGCCGTGGCATAAGGGTGTACACACTTATGCAACCAGGTTTCTGTGAGTCCCCCCCCCCGCAAAGATTTCAGTTTGTTTTTCTGATTGAATTGTTCATTTTATTGGTCACGTTGATGGTGGAAAATTTTTTGACATGATTTATCTTTATCTCACATTTTTTTACATCCCTAAATCCTGGCATTTTATTAGGACTGTGTAGACTTTTTAAATCCACTGTACATGTATCTGTATATGTATATTGCTATATTTTATTATTGTTTTCTGTCTAGATATATTTTTGCTTATCTACTCTTCCTCTTAACTCTGACTACATGGGTAGTCTGATGCCATGTCATAAGAATTTCATTGTACAGGATGATGCTGTGTTGTTCGGTGCATTTTGACAAATATACCTAGAAATTTGAAAGGTTTCTGGCTGTGGCATCGTGGTCCAAGATGTTTAGTTGGCCTTAAACTCAGATAGAACCTGGATTAAATCACTCAACATTTAGAATTGTTATCCTAGTTAGGACTTACAGATGGAAACATTAGGTTTGTACTGGTATTTTCTCCAACTGTCCCTTATACAGCACAATCTAAAACAGGCACAGCCATGCATCTGGCAACAACATATATGTACATACATTGATTGGATATGAAAAGTCTACCCACATAATTTATCTTGGTCTCATTCACATCTCAAAAATCTGGCATTCTAACAGGGGTGTGTAGACTTTTTATATCCCCTGTATGTGGACACACAAGTACAGTGTGCTGAAGAAAGAAGAGAATTATCTGCAATGAATTAATGAGGTGGAACTCTGTTCTTCAGGCGTGTGAACATCTGATGGAACAAGAAAAGTCCCAAGTGCACAGACTCTGGAAATCAAATATTACTAAAAAAGTAGCAAGTTATCTGGGTATGCTAAGGGCCTGACCTCAACACAGCTGGGTATAGGAGTCAGCAGTTTGACTTCCAGTAGGTGCATGGAATTGGCCTTCTGAATTGTGATTGCCTTTTTTATTTAATTGTCCACTTCTCTTGTTTAACAGACGACAGACCCTACCCAAAATTGCATCCCCGCCTCCCACCACCCCGACCCTACCTCGATGCGAGAGGGAACAGCGAGTGGCATTGTCACGGGAGCCTGTGCAGCGCGAACCGCGGGAGAGAACAAAGGCAAAGAACGAACAGCGAGAGAAGGCCGCAGCTATTGTAGCGGCTGCTGCAGTAGCGGCTGTGGTGACGAAAGAAAAGAAGGAGAAAGAAAAGAACGAGTGGGAGAGAGAGAAGCAACGGGAAAAAGAAAAGAGGGCGCAACCATCTCAGGAAAAGCCAGAGAAACAAGCCACCTCTGTGGCAATGGTGGAACGAGGGAAGGGGAAAGAAGAGAGGAAAGGTGGGGTGGAGAAAGAGAGGAAAGAGAAGGTGGAGCGCCAACCCAAGTTGAAGCCTGCCAAGATCAGGGCAGAGCCACCCCCAAAAAAGAGAAAGAAGTGGCTGAAGGAGGTCCCCTCTTCGTCTGACTCCGACTCGTCGGACGATGCTGCCAGCGAGGATGAGAGTGAGAAGTTAATATTTTTTTGCCTATAGGGCCCAGACTAAGCCAAGTCCAGGACTGGAAATATGATATTAAGAATCTGTATTGATATTTCCATATCTAGCCATTCAGAATGTCTAGGTAGCCAATATATGCTTTGTGACGCTATCTGGTACCTATTTCTATTAGTTACACCATTCACATTATAGTACCAAAGTAGTGCACTGTTAAGGACATATGGTGCTAACTGGAATGAAGGAAGGATTCACATTTTGCACAGGATGTTGTTAAAATTTGGGAGACTTATAAACAGCTGTCAGGAAGTTATTTACCAATTTGTGTGAAAATGCTATCTGTTATTATTTGTTGTCAGTAATTGACCAATCCAATGTCCAACCAAATAGTAATTCCACTAACCCAGCAGTATTGTTTGTCCAGTAACCAAAATGCTGGACCAACAATACTAACCACTTGGCTATCCACTGCTGTACTACACAAAATGTTTCACTGCAATTAATAACACACTATGTGGTCATTTGGGAAAGAAAGAAAATGTGACTGAGAGAAGTAGGCATAATGCATAATCTTGTTTTGTAATTGCCTGTTTGTATATATTGTATACATTTTGGCAGCTATTTTAAAAAATGTATTGTTTCGTGTTTCGTCATCAGTCTACTAAAACTATGTATAGCATACATTTACTTAAGTCATAGTGCAACCTTTGACTTCCACTGTGTGCAAATGAAAAAAAACAATAAGCCTGTTGACAAAAACCTATACTTAGGCTAAAATCCAAATCCAAAATGAGTAGTATAGTTACACAGATAACACTTCTCATTTGTTGATGTATAGTGTATCTGACCCTGTATATGTTTCTAACCCCCTGTGCAGTGCCTGTACGTGGTGGAGTGAACAACAGGGCCATGCGGGAGATGTTCAGGAGTTATGTGGAGATGCTGGTCAGCACTGCACTAGACCCAGATATGATACAAGCCCTGGAGGACACAGACGGTGAGAGCCATACACATAAAGCCTTGAGTGGTGAATTACAAAGCCAGATAGCAGCATTAACTTACACATCGCTATAACGCCGCAGTCAACAAAACAAAATACTTGCGAAAGTGTATATAATGCTGTGGTAACCATACAATATGCTGAATCTGATCTTTTGATGATCGTTAAGTCAGCCTGTGCCGCTTTGCAGTAGAAAATCAAAAGACCACATCTGGGTGCTAGGGTGAAAATGCTGTCTTTTTCTAATAATACAACAGTGCACATACTTTAAGAAGTTTCATTTCAGGGTTGGATTTTCTTTGAAATATTACCACCCAAAAGCATGGCATCTGGATTAATCAAAAAACCTGCCCATCTTCCTTTTTTTGGTTATGACTGTCAGCTCTTCATTAAGGGCTTCACGTAAAATAGTGGTGCTAACTTGTGTTTAGATATCTTCAGTTTTTCACCATAAAATTATCACACCCCATTTGGTAATATCTACTAGTCACGGTTTAATACGTACCACAGATTTTCAGTTAAGGTTTGGTACGATTTCCGTACAGTTGAAAACATGCAAAGTAAATATTATTATTTCTATTATTTATTAGGTTATATTCATTATTTATTAAGTTTTCCCAAATGGGAGATCTGAAGGATACAGGAAGGTCCTCAGGATTGGCACTGGACAAAGAACATTCATGAGATGCGGACCAATTGAAAAGATGCTGGAGGAGTGCTTGACTCCATCTGTCCAGCATGGTGGAGGCAGTATCATGGTCTGAAGGTGTTTAGTAGAGGTAAAGCAGTAGATTTGTACAGGTTAAAAAGGATCTTCAGGAATGCAGGGGATCACTCCATTTTGCACCACAATGCTATATCCTGTGGATGGCGATTAGTTGGAGGCATTTTCCTCAAACATGACAATGACCCAAAGCACAACTCCAATGAAAAAACTATTTAGGGAAGAAGCATCTTCATCTTACGTCAACAAATTGACAACTAGAATGCCAAAGTTGTGCAAGGCTGTCATTGCTGCAAATGGAGGATATTTTGATTAAAGTAAAGTTTAAAGGACACAACTGTTATTTATATCATATAAAATGTTAAAACTGAGAAATGCTATTGTTTCTTGCAAAACACATGTTAACTTTGAATTTGGTGTCAGTAACACATTTCAAAATAGTTGGGACAGAGGCATCAAAAGACTGGAAACGTGCATATTACGCAATAGCTACAGTTTTGGAAAGTTTGATGTCTTGACGAGTGTTAACAAGGGAGCATTTGATTTACATATCCACCGTCTTCGCATAATTTCATTTAAAGAGATCTAGTACAACAAACTACTGCTTTGTTCTGCAGCATACGTTGTGAAAGTTGAAAAATGTACGCATCTTTGCCCAGAGGTTCAGTGTGCTGCCAGCTTTATGTGCTATTCTTCCAAACATAGCTTCAATAATTACAGGTGCTGGTGATATAATTGGAATATCATCAAAAATATTTATTTCAGTAATTCCATTTAAAAAGTGAAACGTGCATAATGTATACAGTCATTCCACACAGACTAGATATATTTCAAGTGTTCATTCCTTTTAATTTGGATGATTATTACTGATAACTAATGAAAACCCCAAAATCAGTATCTCAGAAAATTAGAATATTACTTAAGACCAATACAAAAAAGGGATTTTTAGAAATGTTGGCCAACTGAAAAGTATGAACATGAAAGTATGAGCATGTACAGCACTCAATACTTAGTTGGGGCCCCTTTTGCCTGAATTACTGCAGCATTGCGGCGTGGCATGGAGTCGATCAGTCTGTGGCACTGCTCAGGTGTTATGAGAGCCCAGGTTGCTCTGACGCTGTGTCTTGTTCAAGAGTGGCTTGACACAAGGAATGCGACAGCTGAAACCCATGTCTTGCATACGTCTGTGTGTGGTGGTTCTTGAAGCACTGACTCCACTCTTTGTGAATCTCCCCCACATTTTTGAATTGGTTTTGTTTCATAATCCTCTCCAGGGTGCGGTTATCCCTATTGCATGTAGACTTTTTTCTACCACATTTTTAATTTCCCTTCACCTCTCTATTAATGTGCTTGGACACAGTGGTTATAAAAAAAGCAATATATCACACCAACAGAATTCTAAGAATACAAAATATTCTAAGAATAAATAATATTGTGATGGTCAGCTGTGTTGAGTGTTTGTGTATTGTTTTGTATTCCTAACAGTAGAGGCAGTGGCTGGAGAAACTGATATTTTTTCTGTAATTTTTTTTTTCTGTAATTCAAATGACACACACATGCTTCCAATACATTTAGTCCTGTTACAAAAATGATCAATATAAGCAAGTACCTTTTGCTGCTGTGGCCCAGATTGTGTTTGGTCAGTGTCCGAACATACAGTATACTAAGTGCCCTGTTGTTGTGGACATCAGGGGCTCAAATGTAAATTTGAGGTCAGACTCTGTCTCGCCAACCATCATCTTGCCAAAGGCAAAGATATAAAAAAAACTCTGATGCCAAAAATTTGGACCTCAGGTCAATGTTTAAGCAAATGCCTGCTAAAATGAACCTTTACTCTGTCAGTCACATGTTCCAGTAATTTTGCTCACTTGAAAAATGGGTGGCTTCAAACAAAGGGTTTCCAGTTGTTTAACACCTCTGGATTTGATTACCAGGAAATGAAAGCAGAAATTCTGATACTCTTACTCATCTTTTGATTTTAATCCCAAATGTCTTCACTGACCTACAAAAACCAAGGAATTTGCCTTGCCATTCCAATACTTTTGGAGGGGACTGTATCTGTATTAGTAATATAAAATCCATAGATCTTTTATAACACATTAAAATTAAAAGAATTGTTGCATATTGCATTTATATATTAGTTAAGGAATAAGCTAAATAAAAACATCTCAGTTAATCACAGAACACCATTAAAAGCATGCAAACTTTATATGAAGTGATGTATCTAGTTCTTTTTTGTTCTGGTCTGTCAATAACCATGTTTTACATGTTTGAGGTACATTTCTGATGACATGCAGAGACCCAAACTGCATTCCATACCTTCGTTGCCCTCGTGCTTTTGTTTTTATTGCTAAAGCATAGTTGTTATGCCCACAGCAAAAGTGCATGTTGCAGCATATGTTTATGATAATATTTTAGTTTTCACTTAATTGGGAAAATTGCACAGTAGAATGTCAGGTTAAATGGCTAATTGCCGTTTATCTGATTGATTAACTAAGAATTAGACAACGAGAGTCATTAACTAACCACAGACATTGACGTCTAGCTGCATGTCTTCTTACAGTTGTCAGCAGTTACTAGATAGGGATGAGCCAAGATGGAAAGATGCGAGTTTCATGAAAAATGGTTGGAGGAAGATACGTTTCAGAGGTGCTTGGCGCAAGCAGGGACCGAGTGTCAGGCAAGGTGCAATTTGGTGGACCTATACTGTGAAATTAAGTGAAGATCAGAGCTGCAGCTACACTGCTCCATATGGTTAAAAATCAGCCGTTTCGTATAGTGGTTGAAATAATGAATCGCGTACCCGGTTGTCAAGGGAGAGAGTAATTAATTTGTTTATTGCAGTATTAAGTAGACTTGTTCATGAGGTTATGGACCTGGTCTTCCTTACACAAGCTCAATCCCATCTCACTCAATCACTTCTCACTGTAATGTTGGTTACAAGTTGATATATACATTGAATGGCGTGTTTACCTAGCAAAGATCAGGTTTCCAAGTCAGTAGCCCCCATGCCAAATAATCAATGTAAACATTCCTGTGGTTATCAGAGTGCAACTTACAGATAGAATCTAAACAGAGAGGTTTCTATTGTTCTCATTATGCAGGCACATTCACTTCCAATGAAACGTACATACAGTGGTCTGCAAAAGTTTGGGCAACCTTGTTAATTTCCATGATTTTCCTTCATAAATCGTTGGTCCTTAGGATAAAAAAAATCAGTTAAATATATCATATAGGAGACAAACACAGTGATATTTGAGAAGTGAAACGAAGTTTATACCATTTACAGGAAGTGTGCAATAATTGTTCGAACAAAATTAGGCATCTGCATAAATCTGGGCACTGTTGTCATTTCACTGATTTCAAAATTTTAGAACCAATTATTGGAACTCAAAATTGGTTTGGGAAGCTCAGTGACCCTTGACCTACATACACAGGTGAACCCAATTATGAGAGAGTATTTAAGGGGGGGCAATTGTAAGTTTCCCTCCTCTGTGAATCTTCTCTGAAGAGTAGTGACATGGGAGTCTCAAAAGAACTGTCACATGAACTGAAAACAAGGATTGT
>JACXGJ010012973.1:0-17040 GCA_016801105.1 Esox niger
GGGCACCCAGACCTCTGACTGTCAGACATCTGAACAGGTTTGATTTGCTCCTTTGGTATTCAGACATGATGTCTGGACAGACGGCACAAACCTCCAGTCACTGAGGTACAGTTACCTCTGGGATAAAACCCATGAACCCTCTTAGCAGGGTTAAGGAGCAGCCAATAACGTGATTGTCTTAATAAAAATTTTTAATGTTATAACCCGCGGTGGACAAAGTAACACATAGGTCTGTAACAGTCTGTGTAACCTCCGCCATCTCGTATCGTGGTACACGTCCCATATGGGCCTCTATGCTCTATGAAGAGTTCTCCATAAGGCTCAGGTCAAACGCGGTGTATTGCAGAGGGAATAAGATGCTGTTTGTGCTGACACAGAGCTAGACAGCAGACAGGGCTGTCAGGATGATGAATAGACTCACTGGTCTGTTATCTGAGAGGATGAAGGGAAAGAGAAGGAGACCTCATGGAACCAGAA
Source organism: Esox niger (assembly GCA_016801105.1). Classification (NCBI taxonomy): domain Eukaryota; kingdom Metazoa; phylum Chordata; class Actinopteri; order Esociformes; family Esocidae; genus Esox; species Esox niger. The sequence continues at coordinate 478 of JACXGJ010012973.1, forward strand.
TGCGGCTGGCTGATTTGTGTTTGAACCCCGAGGTTCTGGCCTTAGAACGTAAGTCTGTTTGTTGACCAAACAACAAATTAAAGACAAACGGCTCTGAATAACATAATAATGCAGTGCGAGTGGGTCTGGTGAAACAAGCAGGCTGAAGTGTTATTTGGCCCTGGGGGATTCTAGGGTGAGGGTTGGGGTGGGGGAAGAGAAGTCATTCTTAAGGCTGTTCTTGACAGGGCAGGTTAAATCATAATGTAAGTCTGGATCAGCCTAATTTCATAACTAAATCATGTTTAGTAACTGCTGACTACATGTAGGCCTAGATTGACACATTGCTATTATATTTGATTAGGCATGATATAAAAATGTTTTATAGCAGAGGCTCTTATTGAAAGGGACTTGCAGTGATGAGTTGCACTGGTCCCCTGTGGGAATCAAACCCACAACCCTGATGTTGCACAACTGCCATGCTCCACCGCCAAGCCAACAAGCAGGTTCTATAGGTTAAAAAACAAATACATCATTAAGCTCTATTTGGCCATAAATTAAGTTGTTTGAAATAAGCAGGATGAATGTTTAAAATAAAAAGCTACATGAAGCTTAACTACCTCAGTAAGGTTGACATGGCAACATGTGAGAACGAGCTTGGGTAGGACTTCATGGTCTTACATTTATTATCTAAAGACGTGTTATCGCATGTGTTATTACTGTATTATTTCTGTATATTTCCGATTTTTGTAATATTTTGGATTGACCAAGTATTTTAAAAGTAATGGATTCACTAATACTTATTATTTAGCTCAATTCATATATAGACAGAGGAGTAAAAATTACTAATTAAAAGTACTAATTGAGTGTACTGAATTTAACCTCCAATGACATTAAAGAGCAACTTCCAACCATTGTGGCTTCTACAAGTACTTGCCAATAACAATTGTAATAGTATCTATCTTATTTGATGAAGTCATGTGACTTTCAACTTTTCATAGATTCTGTCACCATCTGTTGTGTAACAGTAACAATCCCACACCGCCAAGTCAAACCCAGTGTATGAGCAGATGAAAACAGTGATTTCAAGGAGACTCTGACTCTGCTGAGTAATGTGACAGGGCTGCTCTGAGGCGGTCATCAAGGACCAAGGCTGCCCACATAATGCGCCATGACAGAAATATAACAATATTTACAACTGATACATCACGGTCTCTAAGCCCAGGGCCTCATAATGTCTTCTTGGATAAAGGGTACAATCCCATGTATTACTTACAGACGGAGTGTACATACCTGGCGTGAACCGGTAGATCAGGCATACGGCCAGAGAGGAGTAGAGGTACCTCATGATATTCCAGCGGTAGGCTGGCAGGGGCTCCAGAGACGCCGTGTCCAGGGGGTACATCCAGAGCGTTAGGCTGGTGCGAGCTGCTCAAACTCCTATTAAAAAGAGACGGACCTAAACCCTGTGGGTGTCAGAGGGACTCATCAAAACACATCTCTTCACAGTCAGTCTGGATCTGAAAACTCTCAAGTTCTCTAACTCTCCCTCCCTGTCCTGCTTCCCCTTCCTCCTTCCCTCCACCCGCCCAGACCCCCACCTCTCACTCTCTCCCTCCACCCGCCCAGACTCCCACCTCTCCCTCCCTCCCTCTCTCTCTCTCTTGGTCTCTCTCTAGGCACTGGGAGTTGGAGTTCCTTTTTCCTGTTTCCTCTCCATGTGAGGATGGGAGGGAAGGGGCGGCCTTCTGAACAGAACAATGTCATGACTTTAATTACCACTCCCATCCAACCTTCCAAATAGCATGCTATTCCCAACTGAGTACACTATTTTTGACAAAGAGCCCATAAGGCTCCAACCAAAAGAGCACACTACATAAGGAATAGGGTGGTATTTTGAACTCATTCTTAAAAGCCCACAGGGGAGATTTTTTTAAGGAATAGTCCTTATCTATTAGGGAGGGTCAATAGCAGGCCACAAGCCAGCAAACAGATCATCATATAATGCATTTCTATGTGTATTTATGACGTGTGATGGAAAAGGTTAGGCTCCCTTTGGAGTTGGTCATAGTAATTTATATTTATGAACACAAGTGGGTTTATATTTGGAGCAAAATACTTAAGGTGAATATCTTAGAAGATTAAGGCATTAGGGTCTTTAGCTGAAGCAGACTAAAGCTGAATAACAGTGTGAGGTATTTAGATGAAGCAGAATAAATACGAACAACAGTGAAGGTCTTTAGCTGAACAGACTAAATCCGAATAACAGAGTGAGGTATTTAGATGAAGCAGGCTAAAGATGAATAACAGAGTGAGGTATTTAGATGAAGCAGGCTGAAGATGAATAACAGAGTGAGGTATTTAGATGAAGCAGGCTAAAGATGAATAACACAGTGAAGGTATTTAGATGAAGCAGGCTAAAGATGAATAACACAGTGAAGGTATTTAGATGAAGCAGGCTAAAGATGAATAACACAGTGAAGGTATTTAGATGAAGCAGGCTAAAGATGAATAACACAGTGAAGGTATTTAGATGAACCAGGCAAAACATGTATAACAAAGTGATGCAAAAAGGGCTTCATAAAATACATTTGATTAGATAAGTACTTTTTATATTTTTACCCTGGAGCATGTTCTAAAATACTCAGTTTTACTGGTTGTGTGGTTCCACGTTTGGATGTTTAACACCAAAAACATGTTTATGTATTCTTTTACCAGTAGATCTCAATTTCTGTGTTTGTGTATGTATCATTAATTCACTTAAAGACAGGAATATTACCATTAGATCCAAATCATTACCACATGTTTAGGTAAGACTAACATGATATTTTTTTTCTACTAGAGCAGTAAATCTTCTCTCAGGGGCCAGAGTTCAGTTGAATATTTCAGAGCTACCTCAGTGATAAGAAAAGAACGGCTTGTCAGAGGGAATAGAGGGTTATTTAGAATAACAATTGGTTTCTATTGCCTTAAAACTAAGAACTACTGCTTTAAGCATGAGAAACATGAATATAAATCACAAACAATTACTGGGGGAAATGTCAATAGAAAGAAAAGAGAGACCAAAGGGACCTGAGACACCAAAGAGACCAGCGAGACCTTAGAGACACCAAAGAGAGTAAGATCAGAGACACTAGAGATCAGACAAACCAAAAAGAAGCTTGTTATGAAAGAATGTCAAGACTTATTTTAGCACATAGATGGGATTGAGCTTTTCTGAGTCAAGCTGCCTCGCTTAGGTTCGATAAGCACATGGGGAATTCAAAAGGAAAAGCTACCAAGCTCAACTCAGTCAGCACAGTGGCCTAGATCTCATGTATGTGGGGAAAAAAGATTCTCACAGCTTGACCTTTGACCCGGGAAGGGAGCAGGTTGAAGACTTGTTATGACAGAGGTCCATGTTTCTTCCTCCCTGATCCGAGCAAGAAGCTGTAGTCGGCCGGCTGTGGAAACACTGAGACATCAGATCTCTACTGCAGGGCTACAAAAACGAGTTAAGGGATAAGATATATTGGCAAATATATAAAGACAGTGTTAAAGACGCAGAGAAGGCTTTAAAGACAAAGATTGTGGTTAAGATGTAAAGACAGTGGTAAAGACGTAGAGACAGTGGTCAAGACGTAGAAATGGTGTTAAAGACAAAGATAGTCGTAAAGACGTAGAGGTGGTGGTAAAGACAAAAAGACAGTGGTCAAGACGTAAAGACAGAGGTAAAGACAAAAAGACTGTGGTCAAGATGTAAAAACAGTGGTCAAGGCGTAGAGATAGTGGTAAAGACAAAAAGACTGTGGCCAAGACGTAGAGACGGTGGTGAAGACCCAGAGATAGTGGTAAAAATCCCGAGATAGTGGTCAAGACGTAGAGACAGTGGTCAAGACGTAGAGACAGTGGTCAAGACGTAGAGACAGTGGTCAAGACGTAGAGATGGTGTCAAAGACCCAGAGACATTGGTCAAGACGTAGAGATATAAATATAAATATATTGGCCAAAAATTGTAAAGATAGTAGTAAAGATCTTAACATAGTGGGAAGAGTAAAGGAATAAAACTGTCTCCCCATTGTCTCCCCCACAAACATTTTCTTTCCCCGTATCATATTATAAATCATTTATATTCAAAGAAGCTGATTAAATAAAAAACAAAACCACCTGAAATTTCTCCAATATATGAGCCAGGCTAATGGACTTGTGGAGAACATTTTACAGACATTCAACAATTTTGGATCGGAGGGTAAACAATCTTTTCTCACTGGAAAGACAGTCCTGTGGACCTGAACATAGATACCAGCAATGCAGACAGAAGGTCCTGTGGACTTGAACATAGATACCAGCAATGCAGACAGAAAGTCCTGTGGACTTGAACGTAGATACCAGGAGTGCAGACAGAAGGTCATGTGGACTTGAATGTAGATACCAGCAATGCAGACAGAAGGTCCTGTGGACTTGAAAGTAGATAACAGCAATGCAGACAGAAGGTCCTGTGGACTTGAACGTAGATACCAGGAGTGCAGACAGAAGGTCCTGTGGACTTGAACGTAGATACCAGCAATGCAGACAGAAGGTCCTGTGGACTTGAACGTAGATACCAGGAGTGCAGACAGAAGGTCCTGTGGACTTGAACGTAGATAACAGCAATGCAGACAGAAGGTCCTGTGGACTTGAACATAGATACCAGCAGTGCAGACATAGTTCTGTAGATTTTTAACATGAACAGAAGTACATACAGACAGTTCTGAGGTCTCTAACATGGATAACAGCAGTGTAGACAGACAGTTCGGTAGATTTTTAACATGGATAACATTGCTCCTCTATCGGTCACCACCCACTGTATTAAATTCTGCCCGAACTACAGTGCCTTGCAAAAGTATTCACACCCCTTGGCTTTTTACCTATTTTGTTGCATTATAGCCTTAAGTTCAATGTTTTTTTAATCTGAATTGTATGTGATGGATCAGAACACAAGTCTAAGTTGGAGAAGTAAAATGAGAAAAATACATAAAACTATTTCTTTTAAATAAAAAACTGAAAATTGGCATGTGTATATGTATTCACCCCCTTGGTTATGAAGCCCATAAAAAGCTCTGGACCAATCAATTACCTTCAGAAGTCACATAATTAGTGAAAGGATGTCCACCAGTATGCAATCTAAGTGTCACATGATCTGTCAGTACATATACACATCTTTTTTGAAAGGCCACAGAGGCTGCAACACCTAAGCAAGAGGCACCACTAACCAAGCACTACCATGAAGACCAAGGAACTCTCCAAACAAGTAAGGAACAATGTTGTTGAGAAGTACAACTCAGGGTAAGGTTATAAAAAAATATCCAAATCTTTGATGATCCCCAGGAGCACCATAAAATCCATCATAACAAAATGGAAAGAACATGGCACAACAGAAAACCTTGCAAGAGACGGCCGCCCACCAAAACTCATGGACCGGGCAAGGAGGGCATTAATCAGAGGCAGTACAGAGATCTAAGGTAACCCTGGAGGAGCTGCAGAGTTCCACAGCAGAGATTGGAGTATCTGTACATAGGATGACAATAAGCCATACGCTCCATAGAGTTGGGCTTTATGGCAGAGTGGCCAGAATAAAGCCATTACTTTCAGCAAAAAAACTAAATGGCACATTTTGAGTTTGCAAAAAGGCATGTGGGAGACTCCCAAATTGTATTTAGGAAGGTGCTCTGGTCTGATGAGACCAAAATTTAACTTTACGGCCATAAAAAAAAACACTATGTCTGGCACAGACCCAACCCATCACCCAAGGAACACCATATTTTTCAGCAGCCGGGACTGGGAAACTGGTCAGAGTTGAGGGAAAGATGGATGGTGCTAAATACAGGGATATTCTTGAGCAAAACCTGTACCACTCTGTGTGTGATTTGAGGCTAGGACTGAGGTTCACCTTCCAGCAGGACAATGACCCCAAACACACTGCTAAAGCAACACTTGAGTGGTTTAAGGGGAAACATGTAAATGTGTTGGAATGGCCTAGTCAAAGCCCAGACCTCAATCCAATAGAAAATCTGTGGTCAGACTTAAAGATTGCTGTTAACAAGCACAAACCATCCCTTTAGAGGGGTGAATAGTTATGCACATTGATTTTTCTGTTATATTATCCCATTTGTTTGCTTCACAATAAATAAAAAAACATCTTCAAAGTTGTGGGCATGTTCTGTAAATTTAATGATACAAATCCTCAAACAATCCATGTTAATTCCAGGTTGTGAGGCAACAAAACATGAAAAATGCCAGGGGGGTGAATACTTTTGCAAGACACTGTATATAACCCGTTACCCTGGAGGAAGAGGATATTCAGTTTCTTCCAGGAGGCAAAGTGGTTTGTAAAAGCATGCATGGTATGTAATGTGCCAAGGGGGAGTGTGTACCAGGGGAGTCTGTCCAGTTGTTAGAGGGTGTGTACGTCCACCAGCCTCTCAACACCTTGTTTAAACTCCCTCAGGTCAGGCTACAGACAGATCCAGGCCAACAGTCTGTCAAGCTGCATTAAGACATCACAGTCTACTGTGACAGGACCTTAGTAGCGGGCCAGCATTGGGAAGATTTTGTTCTGTGAAGATTTGTTTCAATCCCTAATGAGCTGTTAGACCCAGAACCAAATCTTCCCTATACTCCTGGAGCTCTAAACCAAGATTGGGCCGTAGCCCACACGGCCCAGATTGGTCTGTAACTGATTCTGTGCAGAAGGTTCAGTGTTACAGTGATCATTAATAACCACAGACCACATCACCATGACAGTTATGAAATTGTTTATCAAAATAATGAACAGGAATTATTTTGTTTGCATATTCACCAGATGTATTGAGAAGCCCCTCCCACACACACAAAATCCATTATGATTGAGCAACAAGCAACCCAGCAGTTAGCAGCACAGCTTTCTAGCACTGGAAACCCCTTTAGGGTAGTCCTGAACCTGAACACACGTGTGGAATGGAGTGTCCTGACCACAGCAGGCTCCCTTCCCCCTGGCTAAACCACCCACACACCCACACACCACACACACACACCATACACACACACCACACACCACACACACACCACACACCCACACACCCACCCCCCTGCAGGGTGGAGAAACACTAGGCATCTGCCTGTCCCACCGCGGTTTACTGGCTGATAAAGTTGGGAGGAAACTGATAGCATTAAAACAATAGTGTTATCAGGCTAGTGGACTTCCTGTCTGACATTAACCCCTAATGAGCTGTTGGCACCACACCAGGGATGCTTGCCATCATGCTAGAGTGGATAAAAACAGGTTTCAAACATGTTAGCCAACGCAATGTAATGGGCATGGAGACTTTTATCAATCAGGCCTACTTTAGAGATAGATTTCTTCATTTCTGTACGTAGTGTAACAATATTGTTAACAATTACATCAATATCACAGCCTGCAAAGCTTATACATTTTATTTCTCCCTGCAGAGCTGTAACGACATACTGGATGATTCAAAACACCCAGAACATATAGAAGTTGATAGTACATTTGTAAACATTAAACAATTGGACTCCTATGTGGTTTAGTTGAGAACAAAGTCATATGGTTATATATGGTTGAGTAAATGTAAAGGAACAGTTAACTAAGGCGCTCTGGCCTCTGAGACTAACTGTCTGAATTCCTATTGTCTAATCCAACAGATTTACTCACATTGCTACAGCCACACTTCTGTGACAATGACAAGCTGTGGGAAAAGTGGCAGGTCGGTTCACTTCATAGTACATAGGTGACTTTCTTCAGGTGATCACTTAGGTGAGAACATCTGAGTCCAAATCAATCAGAGAATGGGACTCATTTGAAGATAATTGTCCCCAAGGTAACCCAGCTGTCCCATTCCCTCTAGTTCCTGGTTTCTATCTAGGTAAGGGTCAATTACATTTCAATTCCAGAATGTTGTCTATATTCCATTTTCAACTGTAATGTAGCTATTTGTAAATCATTGAAGATAATTGAAATGTGAATTTCGGTGTCCTTGTGTTGACAAGAATTAAAATAATATTAACTACAAGTCGGGTTCCTGGCCCCTTTAAATCCCTTTATCTGCCGTTCAGTTACTTCTTAGTCGCTCAATCTGCCGTTCAGTTACTTCCTGGTTCCTCCATCTGATTTTCAGTTAGTTCCTGGAGCCCTGCAAGGCATCAATGAGGGTTTTGTTGTAGTCTGCCAGCTGCCTGGAGACTGTCCTCATCACCGGACGGTAGTCACTCTCCATACCCTTAGAGGCGATGACTGGAGATGTTGAAGTTAAGGAAATACTGGGCTATACAACACATCTCCAATAAGGAATAAAACACTTACAATCCAATCTGAGAACAAAGGAACATTCTGGAATTAGACTGATCAAACTACTAGTGATTAACTGAATATCATTGTGTATACTATAAAGTAACTATTCTAACAAAGACGGTAATGCTGTGTATTCTGGATAATAACATCCATAACACTCGTTTGTTTGTCGCGATGAGGAACCACGGTTAAAGAGGAAAGGATACACTCCTTCATCACAAAATTGTTCTGCTCATGATGCTGCCACTTCCTCTCCAGATTGGTCAGCTGAAAACAGAGGCGGAAAAACCCCAGAAGAATCTTCAACCTCCGAAGTTGTTATGGTACTTGGGAGGCAGACAGCCAAGCCAGTTGTTGATAGCGCTGCTCATTGAGTTCCACAAACAGGACACATTTTTATTGCAGCACTGGACTAGCACACCAAATTCAAATCAACAAGGCCCTGATAATTAGTTCAGGTGTGCTTGGACAGGACTACAATAAAAAGATGTACTGTTGAGGGAACTCAAGGACCGCTGGCCCCATCAGGTAAACTGAAAGGTTGCTGAATCAAACTCCCAACCCAACAAAGTGGAATAATACTTAAAGCCCATCTGTGGGAGTGGCATAGCCCGTCTGTGGGAGTAGCGTCTAACCAAAGGGGGTTGCTATCCAAACTAAAGAGCTGTGATCCCACAGTACCTGAGCGTGTGTTTCGTTCTCCTGAAGCTGTGTCTTCAAGGTCTCATACATGGTGTCCATCTTCTGCATGATCTTCTTGAAGCTGTCTCTTCTCTGAGCTAGGGACACTCGGTCCGCCTGGAGCCTCTACAGGACATCAGACAACCTGGTTCACTACCATCCACTTAATCAATATGTTCATATATTAATAACGCCACTTATTAATACCATTAAACCATTAAATTATTCACAAATATCTTTAATCCAAATTAGGTATACAATTTATCCATCCATTTATTATTACCATTCATTAACACATTCACTCATTACCATTTACCCATGGATTCATTCACTCCATTAGTCCATCTATCCATCCATTCAGTAGTAATTAACACATTCACTCATTACCATTTACCCATGGATTCATTCACTCCATTAGTCCATCTATCCATCCATTCAGTAGTAATTAACACATTCACTCATTACCATTTACCCATGGATTCATTCACTCCATTAGTCCATCGAGTCAATTTAGCAAAAGGTAATTTTTTGGAAAAGAACAAGATTATGATCAACAATTGTTTGGGTTCCGAGGCATATATAAAAGCCTGTGGTTGGTTGACACCAAACCAGTTTCTCAGTCTTTTACTCCCAGTGTAAGACCTCCCAGAGAATGTGTTTCCTGTTTAAAGGAGATACTCCAATCCATGTAAATTATAATGGTTTGTTCTGATGGTGATGGGCTCATGGGTGAACTCCCTCATTGATATCATTGGCAACATGATCTACCAGGAACAATGGCCAAGACCTGTCACAGATGGAGGTTTCTCAATAAATAGTACATCCTCATTCCTGGAGACACTCACACATTGTCTTTAACAGTATTCAACTGAACTTGTCATGAAAAACTAATGGAAATAAATAAATGTCTTCTAAATATTTAATGGATGGGAGTAAACACACTCCTAAAAGGAGGAAGGGTTAGAGACCAAATAAACCCTGGATCAGAGACATACATCCCACGTTCAGAACCTCAGAGGACTGCTGATCCAGGATTACACACACCACACACACACACACACACACACCACACACACACACCACACACACACACCACACACACACCACACACACACCACACACACACCACACACACACCACACACACCCTTTTCTTTTCTTCTCCGGCAGTCTTGAGAGCGTCCAGGTTACTGTAAGTCGCCAGTTCCTGGGTCATGGTCTGCATCTTGTTTATCAGGCTGCTCATCTCAATATTCATCTTACTCTCTAGCTGCTCGATCTTTAGCAGGTCCTGGGTCAGACGAAGGTTCTCTGAGAGACAGACACACAGGAACAAACAGACAGAATGGACAGACAGAATAACAGTCAAAATGACAGATTGACACACAAGGACAAACAGAGAGTCCGACAGGGACAGACAAAAAGACCAGCTTGGACAGACAGACGAAAAACAGGTGAAGAATCACAAAAATATCTTATTTGGTAATTTACTGGTTACAGACTGGCCCTGGTTATATCCAAGTTTTAACAGAGTGACACTGGTATAACGTGCCTGTTTGGAACTGGTTACAAACTGGCCCTGGTTACTAATTGCTTAGTAGCCTTACACACTAAAAACTTTTTGACTTGCAGATGTCATCACTGTTTATTATCTTCCTTCACTGTTAAAAATAAAGATATACTGTAACCAGTTCCCAACAGGCACGTTATACCAGTGTTACTCTGTTAAAACCAAGGCATAACCAGATTCCAACCAGAAGACAACTAGTGGGCAGATATTACTGCTCCTGAACTTAGATAACCTGGGAGGGTCGGAACAGTGTTCATTTGGGTGTTTCTTTTTGCTGCTTGAAGAATAACAGCGTTGTGCTGACAGAGTCATCCAGGGGTTAACGTCTGGGGCTGACCTGTCCTCTTCACATCTTCCAAATGGCACCCTATTACATACCTAGCACACTACTTTTCATCAGGGTAGTGCACTATACAGGGAATACGGTGCTGTTTAGGATGTATCCATACTATTCAGTACTTGGTCAATGATATATCCTCAATTTCCTCACAGGATTAGAACATTTACCCACACAGCCGTCAACCACACAGCCGTCAACCACACAGCCATTACCTACAGGATAGGGATCAGAGGCTCCATTCCACAATACGATATCATCTAAACGCTCCTTGGTTAAACAAGAAAGACTTATGTCTGGACAGGGCAACAGTACAACTAAATCTTTTATACATCGTGGTTACTGTTCAAATGCTTCCATAGCATCGCTGGATGAACGGACTCTGATCCCGCTGTTGTCACTGGGTCTGGATGTTACTGCACGACTAGAAGAGCATAGCCAAGTCTTTCAATGTAAGAGCCCCGACCAACTCCCCAAGGAACCTGACAGACAGTGAAAAGCTTTACCTGTAGCATTTACTGAAGCGCAGCAAGGAGCTAGGAAACACTGTGATACTGAGGTCAGGAATATTCTCTTCTCTAATAAGTCTCTACTGAATAATGAGTAGAAGCCCTACATCCATATTCAGAATCCCAGTCCAATGATGGCTGACTTAATGGCCAATTAATTTCATCCTGGCACATGCAACTTAATGTTTGAATCACAATGCATAGATATACTTGTTACTGTGGACAGCCAGGGAGTGTCTGATAAACTGTTAAAAACACACATGCTTTAGTGTTTAACAGTTTTATAGATTGGGGATAGAAGCTGTACAATTTTCATGTCATAGCAGAGAGACAGGAAGACACACTAATTCAAGAAGGTGATGGTGCCATGCACAGGGTCTGGCGCCATGCACAGGGTCTGGCTCCATGGACAGGGTCTGGCACTATGGACAAGGTCTGGCACTATGGACAAGGTCTGGCACTATGGACAAGGTCTGGCACTATGGACAAGGTCTGGCACTATGGACAGGGGGGCAGGCAGAGGCCAGGCAGAGTGAGGCTGGGACTGGGGACGATCAGAGGCAGGCTGGTCTGAGGGCAGGAAGGGGAAGCAGTCGGGTTCCTCTTGATAGCGCTGCACTCCAGTCAGCCGCCCGACTAAGACCCAGGCAGGTTTGGAGGAGGTAGTGTTGTGTACAGAGCAGCATAGCGCCCCGTCAGCACTTCTGTGCATTCTCTGCAGCTTCCTCCTGGGACTAGCCACTCTCCCCAGGAGACCCACACACACACAGCTTCCTCCTGGGGCTAGCCACTCTCCCCAGGAGACCCACACACACAGCTTCCTCCTGGGGCTAGCCACTCTCCCCAGGAGACCCACACACAGCTTCCTCCTGGCGGGGCAGCTCCCCCAGGACTGCTGCCACAAACTTTAAACAATTCATTTTTTGCTGCCATTAGCAGGAATATTTTCAGAGCATTGCTGCAAAGATCCACGGGCAGAGAGATTACTACAGACTAGCTGGCTGGACTGACCCAGAATACCTTCAAGGGCACTATCACTGTTTCTCTGCTATATTTATTGTCTATGGCCACACGACTGCTACACAAAGTCCACTGATAAAAGACCAACACACAAGTGAATTGGAACAATGCTTCTGGTTCAGTAGGAACACGGAAATGAAGCATCCCAAATGTCCCAAGGCATTTCACTTGACCAGAACTCCGTTAATACACAACATAGGGAGCCATTTGGCACCGGTCCCATCTCTGTGGGAGATCAGACATTATTTGAGGAGGGGGCAGCATTAGGTTGGGAGGCCAAACACAAAGGAAGGAAAGCCCTGGCTCTGAGCCAACAGCTTGTTTGATAAATACACTTAGTTATGGGGAGGAAGTGGAGGGAGCAAGCAGGGAGTCCATCAGTGTCTGCATCACAAAAACATGTCTTAGGCACCCTGTCCCCTAGGAAGTGCACTACATTTGATCAGACAGACTGTGTGCACATGTTCCTGGGGACAGAGTAGTCAGACTCCCTGAGCTACTGAAGTTGCCCTGCTGCCTGGCTGTCAAGCTACTGTCACAGAGATAATGTAGAGGACCTGAGGCCCGGCTCTCCAGACACTATTACAGAGACCTGAGGCCCGGCTGCTTACTGGAAATATAATCAAAAACAAGGAAACCAACAGGCCAGTAAAGACCAAATTCAAGTGTCCCTGGCAGTTACGCAGTCACATGTCCCAGACTGGCAAGGTTTCAAAACAACACGCTTTCACTGATGTTAGTGTGTTGTGTGCTGTGGTACGAACCTGAAGACAGTCCTTTAGTTGTGTTGTGAGATTTGTGCATCTCAGTCTCCTTAAAGCTCAGATCCTCCTGCATGGACTTGAGCTCACTGGCAGTCACAGAGGAGATCTGACGCATGCGATTAATGTTCTATAGGCACACGTACAGGAAAAAAAAGACTCCTTTAAATAAAACATCAAACATTCTTTCAACATTTCCTCATTCCTTTAAACATTCTTCAATTCACACAGATTACATCAACTAGTATCTGGCAGGGATGAGGTGTTTTGCTTTCATGTCTTTCTTTAAAAACTTTACTTTTACATCTTGATGATGAACAATGTGTGTAAATTCCATGGCAGGTAATGCATAAGGTCTTTGATTGCAGAGGTAATAAAGAAATGATCACCCTTGAAGCAAAGCAGGGCAAAGTTCAAGCTGTGACCGGGGGCAGAAATGCAATTTGGAGTGTTTCAATAAACAAAGAGATCATTATGAATAAATGCTGAAGATAATGGCTGCGTGTTGACAACACAGAGAAGCAAACAGCAGAGGGTAAACATGATTTGAACCAGTTTATTTTCACTCAGCCCAAAATCTATTTGTTGATATGGTGTGGGAAAGTGGGAGGTTTGTACAGGGTAAAAGGGATCTTAAAGAAGGAAGGCTATCATTCCATTTTGCAAGCCATGCCATACCCTGTGGACAGCATTTCATTGGAGTCAAAGTCCTCCTACAACAGGACAATGACCAAAAGACAGCTCCAAACTATGCAAGAACAATTTAAGGAAGAAGCAGTCAACTGGCTTTCCTTGTGTAATGGAGTCGCCATCACAGTCAACAGATCCCAACCCTATTGAGCTGTTGTGGGAGCAGCTTGACCATATGATAAGTAATCCAACTTGTGGGAGGGGCTGCAGGAAGCATTGAGGTAAATCTTTTCAGATTACCTTAAAGGCCTGACAACTAGAACCAGGTCAACAAAGGTCTACAAAGCTGTAATTGCTGCAAATGGAGGATTATTTGACAAACAACTATATTTCCTATTCATTTAGCTATATTTCCTATTCAAATTCATTTTATATACATTATTCTTGGCAAACAAGGACATTTCAACGAGACCCGAAACTTTTGAACAGCAATATATTCCAAATATGATTTAAATGACAACATGTGCCCACAAAAACAAGCCCAACCTTTTGGTAGTGGAACGTGACTTTGTGGAAACCCTGTTACACAACACCCCCCCCACCTCACCTTGCTGGTGTGTTCAAGAAGAGTGACGATGTTGGCCTGAGTCTGACGATTCCTCTCCACCTCCAGAGCTTTAGTTTCATCAAATGTATCCAGAAAATCTGTCAAAAATATCAATTAAGTAATTAGTTAATACAATATCAGGTTATGAATGTACTGACTAATATATGGGACATCATGTAATATAATGTCCAGTATGTAATGTCCTGGGTATAATATAATGTCTTGCATATAAAATAATGACCAGTAGAAATGTATGTGATGCCCTGTTCTGTAATATTGTATGCCCTATAATGTAACATTTTGTGAAGTTGGACTCACTGTCCATAGTCTCATCTCTCTTCTTCAGCTCTTTGTACTTCTGGTTTCGCTCACCTGTAAGACATAACAGTTCATTGCTGCTGAGTACATGTTCCATTGTGGTGGTATATAGAAAGTTAGTTAGACTATACTACGTGAAGGATAATCTGGTCCAGCTAACTACATTTGAAAAGTTGGTGTTGGCCCAGAGGTCACAGTAGCATTCTTACCATCTGGTCAAGAATGAGAGGATGAGGAGTGGATGAGGAGAGGATGAGGAGAATTGACAGTCAGAACAAAAGCGGAGCAGTAGAGAAGCCTGCCAGGACAGCATGACGCAGAGTGTTCAAGGACCACAGGCCTCATGTAAGGCTCAACTTCCTCCCAATGTGTGCAGGGGTCTCCCAATCAGCACCCTACTCCCTTTGTAGTGAACTAATTTCAACCAGGCACGTGGAACGGAGGGATTAGGGTGGGTTTTGGGAGGCAGACTGTGCTCACCCAGACCTTCCTTCATTAAGTGGCCAGTGTGGACCTGAAACCCTTTCTGCCAGCGTCCAACATGTTGACTTCCCCACTGAATCATAACAATCACCACATCAGCCTCTATTAATCCCCATTAGGACCAGAGCGGAGTAGCAGACAAACGTCGTCCACTGAGGCGTCTACAGTATGTCTGCATCCCAAATGGATCCCTATTTCCTGGGCACTGTTGAAAATTAGTATACTATGTAGGAAATAGTGAGCAATTTTATTGGCGACTATGTGCACCCTGGACAGATATAATCAATCCAAGTGAAAGGAGACAGAGAGACAGAGATTCAACAAGAAACCAACAGAGTTAGTAAGACAAAAAAATAAAACAGAGAAAGACAGACAGAGAGACAGAGACAAAATGAGTGTGTACCTTGATGTTCCTCCATATCGTTGTCAATCTGCCGGATCTCCACGTTGATCTGGCTTATCTTCTCACGTATCTCAGTCAGCCTATCACAGGTAACATGCAGGGATTTCAGTGCAGCAAAAGAATCCGAACATCAACATCAAGACTGTAAGTTTCAAATGACCCGTGAAATACTTACTGTCTCTCCATACTTGCCGTTTCTTGGTTTTCTTCTTTTACCTTAAAATAGGATACATAATTTATGTTGCATATGAGAAAAAGGTGTTTTGTGTATCACATACACAAAACAACTTACCTGACCTTTCAAATACAATTATTTCCCAAAGCTCACCACACCCCTCCAAGTCCAGTATGAGAGCGTTAGGCCATCTTTACAGGCAGAGAGAAACGTATTAGACCTGTGGTTAGGACTGGGATGCCTGTATGTCTGCCCACCTGTTTGAGCAGCCGTTCTCTCTCCTCTTGGGGTGAACCTATGCTCTTGTCCTCAGCAACCATGGCATCCCGACGCATCTCCAACTCCTGCAACTTCTCATGTAGTAACACAGCTTCCTGTTTCACCTGGGAGTGAGACAGCTCCTACAGACATGAGGACATAACAAGACAGAGTGAGACAGCTCCTACAGACATAACAGGACAGAGTGAGACAGCTCCAACAGACATGAGGACATAACAGGACAGAGTGAGACAGCTCCAACAGACATGAGGACATAACAGGACAGAGTGAGACAGCTCCAACAGACATAACAGGACAGAGTGAGACAGCTCCAACAGACATGAGGACATAACAGGACAGAGTGAGACAGCTCCAACAGACATGAGGACATAACAGGACAGAGTGAGACAGCTCCTACAGACATAACAGGACAGAGGGAGACAGCTCCTACAGACATGAGGACATAACAGGACAGAGTGAGACAGCTCCTACAGACATGAGGACATAACAGGACAGAGTGAGACAGCT